>CAUYQU010095527.1:0-24899 GCA_963574635.1 Cheracebus regulus
CTTCCTTCCTTCCTTCTGTCTGATTTATCCATCTATGATCTATCTACTTACCCATTCATCCATCCACCCACACATCCCCCATGCATATCCATATATATGCCAAAATGCTGTCTAATTCTTTATACTCTGCTGTATGCCAAAGTGTTTTACTGTAGGAAATAGCTTTATAAGAAGGGCTGAACTTGATACATATAAATAAGATTAATGTAAAATGTTTTTAATGTGAAATTTTAGAAAATAATACATAATATTCCTATCTGAAAGTTTTACATTTGTCCCTGTCTCCATTTTTTGTTTACAGACAGCTCCAGTGAAATGGTGCCCAATTTGGGTTTTATTCCAATGTCATCTTCTGTGGTTGATCAATTTGCTGGAGATATTTTGAAAGATTTGCCTTTTCTAAAGAGGTATGAGGGCCAAAAGTGTGCCTTAATAAATACTTGTATGGAATGCATGAGTTATTCAACAAAGATTATTTGAAATGCAGAAGACTGGAGTACATGACATGTAGCATGTATTTGTAACACACAATTAATTTAAAATCAAAATTTTCAGTGCCCTTTGGCCATTACTGTGTAAAAATCTATATAGCTTTTAATCTTAGAATAAATCACTACAGCTGCATATTTTAAATTAATTAGTGAATGAATATTAGTTGATATTGATGGGACTGTTAGAGACAAGGAATAGATTTTGATTTATTAAACCGCTAATAAACTGCTCTTTGGATTCTACCACACACATCATATTGCGGAAAGAGGAAGGGGAGCTATGATTTTCAAAAATATCATAAAATAAAATGTGTGCTGTGTTATACTTGGAATTGTGCAATTTAAAATATGCCTTTTATTTTTTGTCTCACAGTGACGATCCTATTGTCACCTCACTGGTTAAACAAAAGGAATTTGATGAGCTTGTGCACTGGCATTCTCATAAACCCCTGAGTGACGATTATGACAGGACCAAATGTCAGTTTGATGGTGAGCTCTGTGACTCTGGTGAAATAAATTTAAATCTACTTGACTCTCTACTTTTTACTTTATAGTGGAAAATTGTCATATCATGAGACACAAATTAAAGTTTTTAAATATAGTCTACGAGATATTTAGATGTGCATCGGGAAAGAAGGTGATGATAACTTCTCTCTCTTTACTGACGGTCATACGTATGTAGATATGTAGGTGTTTAGGAGAAAGTGCTAGAAGTTGTTTTAAGGAAAGATGATTTGTAGTTTAAGCAATGTATGTATTCCCTGGAGTCAGATATATTGAGACCATAGTCTTTCCAGCAATTTTACTTGTTTACACAGTATCCGATGGACTGCATGTAATGTGCACCAGCATTCTATCTGCCTTCATGCTCAGGGTGGCTGAAACTACAAAAGGATGCCCATGAAACCACTAACAGGGGATCACCAGAGACTGAATCAGGGGTCTTGTCTTCATCTCAACTTTCTGTATCCCTGTGCTTGCCCCCACCCCACTTAGAGTTGAAAAGACTTACTCTGAGAATAATCTAGGAGTAGGCATAGCAAGTATGCTCGTATGAAGTGATTATTGGCCTGGGTATGTAAATAATGACCATGTGAGGGGATGCTTTCAATGAACCGTTAACATGCTTCCGAGTGGTTTGGTTTGATGTATATATTTACAGACACAGAAAAATTAATCATCTTAGTTATTGCATTTGCATGAGTATTACAGTTTTTTATGGAAGTAAAGGTGTAAGACATACCCTGACTATTACTGGGACTTCTTTTTTTTTTTTTTTTTTTTTGAGATGGAGTTTCACTCTGTTGCCTTGGCTAGAGTGCAGTGGTGCGATCTCGGCTCACTGCAACCTCTGTCCCCCAGGTTCAAGCGATTCGCCTGCCTCAGCCTTCCAAGTAGCTGGGATTACAGGTATGTGCCACCATAAGTGGCTAATTTTGTATTTTTAGTAGAGATGGGGTTTCACCATGTTGGTCAGGCTGGTCTCGAACTCCTGATCTCAGATGATCCACCTACCTCCCAAAGTGCTGGGATTAGGCGTGAGCCACTGCACCTGCCATTTATTGGGACTTCTTATTAGATTTTGCCAGTTTAGCTGCCTCTGTGGCTATGGTCTGGAGTAAGGATTTTTTCTAGGCAGTGATGCAAGAAGTCAGAATATTTTAGATGTTTGTCTTCTTGACTCTGCCTCTACTTTCTTCTTAAACTAATTCACAGGGCACAGCACATAGGTAATGCCTGGAATCTGTCGTTTTTTTGTTGCACTCTGATACCTGAGTTAGGGGGTAGACCATTAAAGTATGTTTTGTCACTTCCACGTTTTAAATAAGAGAAGGAATTATTATCTACAGATAATCTGATTTTACATTCTCTCTTTAGGAAGCATAATAAGATTAAATTACTTCTCCACTAATTTAACTACTGGATGTGGGATAATAGGAAGAATTGATGAGGATGCTATTGAAAAACTACAATAATGTTACATTTTAAGTCTTTTCTTTTTCAGAAAAATCTAGAGATCCTCGTGCTCTTAGATCTCTGCAGAAGTATCATGTTTTCCAACGATTTTATGGGAATTCATTAGAAACAGTCTCTTCGAAAGTCATCGTGACTCAAACTATTAAGTCAAAGAAAGATTTTAGTTGGCCCAAGAGCAAAAAGGCACATGTAGGTCCCGTAAATTCTATCAAATTAAAAAATTTTTCTTTTTCTTTCCTCATGTTGATATTAGTTATCCCTTTGGTGGTTTCTTTTAATATAATGCTTTTTCTTTATATATATGCATATATTTTTATACGTGATTACTTATTCTTTTAACTACTTGCTGAAAAAGCCTAACCTGCATAAAAAGTTGTAATAGTATTCTATACATAATAACACATATATCTATTTGAAGAATAATTAAGTGACTAAAGTTTGGGTTTAGAAATGTTGAAATAATATTAAGAATATAGGCCGGGCATGGTGGCTCACACCTGTAATCCCAGTGCTTTGGGAGGCTGAGACATGAAATCCTGTCTGTACAAAAAATACAAAAAACATTAGCCAGGCATGGTGGCAGGCATCTGTAGTCCCAGCTACTCAGGAGGCTGAGGCAGGAAAATCGCTTGAACTGGGGAGGTGGACGTTGCAGGGAGCCGAGATGCCGCCACTGCACTCCAGCCTGGGTGACAGTGTGAGACTCCATCTCAAAACATATGTATTTGTTTATTAGTTAATGGGAGTGAAAATCTTTTTCATATAGGTAGTAAAAATAGATAGGAAATATTTATCTACTTATTTCTAAATTATAAAGATTGTTTACACTTTTCCAAAGTATTTAAATGACTGATTAATCCACCCCGTTTTTAGGGTGGAAGGTTAGAACTCTCCATTTCCTCTTTCTGTGTGGGTTGGACCACTGTGACCTTTCCTTTTTCCTTCTTGGGATGTTGTTTTTCTACTCTTTTCCCAAGGGCTATAACTGGGGAATTATTATTCCAGAAATAGATTGTAACTTTCCTTAGTTACATGTAAATTGAGTAACTTTCCTTACTCAATTTATGTTGGAGTAAATAAGAAAAGTTACAATCTATTTCTGAAATACTAATACTAATATTTATTCATCTATGCTAATACTAATTAAATAATATGAATACTTATTTACTCATTTACTCCAATGAGTAAATAAGGAAAGTTACAATCTATTTCTGGAATAATAATTCTAATAGCTTATGATCTGAAAATTATCAGTTGATAATTCCTGATAACATTAATGTTTAAGTACAGAAATTTTTATTTTAAAGCTGAATTTTCTGATTTTATGACTTTAGAGGAAGCTCATAAAGGTTTCCATTATAAACAAATGGGAAACTCATCAGGCTTTAGGATCTTTCTGTGGGCCACAAAGTTGGAGATTTGGGAACGGCGTTTATTTTCACAAGAAGTTTCTCCCAAGATCAAAGTTTTAATATAAAGAGAAAGTACCAACTTAACAAAACCAATCACGAATAAAGGCATTTGTCACATGTTTGCCTTAACAGATTGAAATAAACATGGTGAAGTTATCAGAAATGAAACCTATAAAGACCTCAAAACATATTTTTATTCTCACTGCTGAATAATTACTTTTGTGAAATTTTTGGCAAGATCAGGAAAATGTGCATTGCCTCACCAAGCCTTCAATGGACATTACAGAACTCTTAGAGACAGATACTTCAGCAGTTCAAGGACTTATCAAAAAAAGCTCTTTTATTTTCTACTCAAGATAACATTAAAAACTAGTTACAAATTACTCTAAAAGGTTCTCAGATCTTCTGTGAAGCGTCTATCCTGGAACTGCTTCAAAAGTTCAGGCAGAAATTGGGCTGCCCCATCTTTTGTTTTCAGAATCAGAGAGAAGCCTTTCCAAGCCCAACTGTGTGATCGTTTCTCTCCTCCTTTTCATTTTTATAGCCAATCCGATTGTCAGTGAGACTATTCAATTAAACATTTATGGGTGATTAAAGCTGCTACTTTTCGTTTTTTTTTGCTTTTTTTTTTTCTGGACATAGTAAGTTTTTATTATTTCCAATAGCTATGAAAAAGCGACTCAAAGGCATTTTTCTTCTCAACAGAAGTATTACTTTTTTTTAGGAATAGGTCTTTAGATGCCAGGAAATGGCCTTGTGGGTAAGCTTGCTCTCCTCCTCCTCTTGGGGAGCAGCTTTCTGTAATGTTTGCAGGGGCAGTCAAATCAGTAGAGGGATCATTTGTAGGTTGTGGTGATCCATGCTTTGGATCACCTGTCCTTTGTCCATTTATATTACTAGATTGATGGTCATTTTCATTTTTTCAAATCTGATACATCTGGGCCTTGATTAGTTGGAGTCTTTGATTTTCATTCGTTTTGAGAGATGGTATGAAATACTAAATTTGTGGAAATTCTTGTCACATAATACAATGTATGAAAATGGAAAAATCTTCATGGCAAAGGGTCCAAGGTAACCCTTGTACTATTGAGACAGAATCGTGCTAAATTGGCCCAACACAGCAAATTAGGAAGATAAACACTGGGAAAGCTCAGACATTATTGATTAGAATTATTTAAGTTTCTAATTTAGAGACTTATGACCTAAAATTGACTTCCTTAAAGGCAAGCATTTACATATCAATTTTGTGACTAACCAGAAGAGTGGGAGATATGTTGGAACCCTCTTGCTAATACAACAATTCTCTAATTTGTCTTCATAGATTAATGAGTCAGCTTGGTAAAAGCATAGTAAAAGTGGGTCCATACCATGTTTAAGTCGATTGGAAATGCTCATTGAGGACGAACAAATCAGTTGTATTTCTGTTATTCCTTCTGTCTACTCCTTTTCTTCCACTTTTCTTGTTCACCAATCAAACATTATGGGCTAAATGCATTGTGTGTGAGACATGCAGACAGCAAAGGCACATTCCTGTCTCAGGGATCTCCGTCAAGAGAGGAGGAATGGCAAATGAAATGACAACTACAGTTTGTGTTAATAAGTGCTCTGATAGGTATCTGAGCACAGGAAGAATCCGTGACTTAGACTTCGGAGAGTCAGGGAAAGCTTCATGGAGGAAATATCTTAAAGAACAAGTAGAGATGAGGGAGGTGACTTGGGAAGAATGGAAGAGGACAGGGATTCCAGAGAGAGCAGCAGATACCATCGCATGGAAACATGAAAAGAGTGGCGGCCTCTTCTCTCTGATTTTGTGATATTAACTCTTTTTCTTTCTTTCATTTATTTATTTATATTTATTTATTTATGAGACAGGGTCTTGCTCCATTGCCCAGGCTGGAGAGCAGTGGCTCAGTTTTGGCTCTCTTCAATCTCTGCCTCTCGGGTCCAAGGGATTCTCATTCCTCAGCCTCCCAAGCAGCTGGGACTACAGGCGAATGCTACCACGCTCTGCTAATTTTTGTATTTTTAGTAGAGAAGAGATTTCACCATGTTGGCTAGGCTGATCTCAAACTCCTGGCCTCAGGTGATCCGCCAGACTTAGCCTTCCAAAGTGCTAGGATTACAGGCATGAGCCACCATGCCCGGTGACATTTACTCTTTTATTTATAAACCACACCACTCAGAAATCTAGAAATTATCTACAGAGAGACTTTATACTCCCTAAATTAAATTATTATAAGTTATAAATTAACAAGAGGCTTAATTTATAAAACAAAAAAAGAAATTTTCACATCTACTCAAAAAGAGATGATGGTCAAAGTCATCAATACTGTCTTACTCATGACCTGTTAACTTGGAATATTTCTAACTTATTTTAAGAGATTTTTTTTTTCTTTGGGGCAGGAGACCAAGGCTGAAATAATTGCTAGAGAGAATAAGAAAAGATTATTTGCCAAGGAAGAACAAAAGGAAGAGCAAAAGTGGAATTCTTTGTCATTTTCTATTGAAGAGGAAATGAAAGTGAATTTACACTCTGGAATAAAGAAGCTGGAAGACTTTCTGAAATCCTGTAAAAGTAGCTCTGTGAAACTTCAGGTTGAAATGGTGGGGTTAACTGCCTGCCTGAAAGCCTGGAAAGAGCACTGCCGCAGTAAAGAAGGTATGTGATTCTGTGTTTTCTTGTTTCGGTGAGTTGGATAATTAATACAAAAATAATGATGATAGTTGCCATTTACTAACCGGAAGACTTGTATTAGAAGACTGACAGGAACTATCCTGTTTTATGGATTATTACCTCTACAGTAGTTTCCCACTATCTGCAGGGGGCATGTTCTAAAACCCACAGTGATTGCCTGAAACTATGGATATGACCAAATGCTACATACACGCTGTTTTTTCCTATTCATACATGATAAAGTTTAATTTCTAAATTAGGTACAGTAAGAGATTAACAACAATAGCTAACAACAGAATAATTATAACAATATACTGTAATAAAAGTTATATAAATGTCGTCTCTCTTCCTCAAAATACCTTTTTTGTATTGTACTCACCCTTTTTCTTCTTACGAGAATGTGAGATGATAGAATGGCTGCATGATGAGGTCAAGTGAGGTGAATGATATAGGCTATTGTTGACCTTCTGATAATACAACAGGTGCGGGATCATCTGCTTCAGGTGATCCTGCATCACTGAGCCATGACGGAGTGGATGATTGATGTTAGGAGCAGATGATATTGATGATTGGGGATCTCCATAGTTGAAAAATTTCTGATGAAATCTTTTGGAAGAACAACATTATCAGTAACTGTTGTCACTTTTTATTTTTGATGGAGTCTTGCTCTGTTGCCCAGGCTGGAGTGCAGTGCCACGATCTCAGCTGACTGCAACCTCTGCCTCCTGGGTTCAAGCAATTCTCTTGCCTCAGCCTCTTGAGTAACTGGGACTACAGGCGTGTGCCACCATGCTCAGCTAATTTTTGTATTTTTAGTAGAGACGGGGTTTCACCCTATTGGCCAGGCTGGTCTCAAATTCCTGACCTCATGATCCACCCACCTCAGCCTCCCAAAGTGCTGGGATTACAGCTATGATCCACCATGCCCGACCACTGTTTCCATGAAGGTTGCAATTCTTTTGTGATTATATGGGTGACTTTAATGCTGTGTTCCATCTGAGAATTGTATTCCATATTTTCGTCTTTTAATATCTGTGTAATTTGAAACACTTCAGCAAATTCAGGTTCTGCTTCAGTTTCCTCGTCTTCATCTTCCTCTGTAGATGACTCAATAAGTTCTTCCATTTCCTCATTTGTTAACATTTCTTAATGAACTTCATTATGTTGTTTCACTTCTTTATCAAGCACGTTGGTGAATCCCTATCAGTTAGTCTTGCTGCATGAATTATTTTCCTAACTTCTCCAGCGATCCTCAAGAAGCCTTGAAAATCACTCAGGCCTTCCCTCCATAAATTCTTCCAGCAGGCACTTATAGTTTTTGGGTTTAATTCATCCATTGCATCTTTGGTGATTGTTACTGCATCAGCAATGGTGAATAATTTCCAGCATCTTATTATGTCCAGATTAGGGTCTGCATCAATTGCTGATGGAATGTGATCAAACACCAGGCAGTTGTATGTGGCTCGACAAACTGAATGATGCCATAGTCAAGGTGCTGGCAGGTGCAAAAAGAACAACTTTTAAAGTTGTGGAGATAGTTAAGGGAGCCAACAAAAATGGTGAGGCACCCAGGAAGAATCTGTCATTCACCTCTGAGACCAAAGAGTAAACATTTCCTTTTTGGGTAACACTGTATTCCTGCTTGCCTAGCATGCTGAGTCCGTTCAAAGCTGTTATGGATACCATGTGCTTGGCTTTATAATTTCCATAGCAGGTAGTAAAAAAAGAAAAGAAGAGGCAGAAAGAGGAACATAAGGTGAAATGGAACCACATCAGGATGTGTAAATTCACAGCAAGTGAAAGGATCTTGTTCCGTAATACCTCCAAAGTGACGGTTCTTCTGAGCAAACCTAGTTATCTGTCATTTTGAGCATCTCCACACTTGGATCCCTTTAACACATGACCTCCATGTTCTCTCCAACACCCTGACTGCCCCCACCCCCCACCTATTGTTTCTACTGCTTAATTGGGACTGATCAAGTGTTATGCATTGTTTTTCCAAGTGAACTGCTCACTTAGAAAAGCAGTGCATAACACTTAATCAGTATGAACTGTATTACATTTCCTTTGTGGCCTCTTACTGCATTCAGTAGGTGTTTGATAATATTGTTAAAGAAGTGAAATATAGATTGAATAGAAGAAACCCTGACAAGATAAGCATGAAATAATTAGCAGAGCAGAGGAACAAAAAGGATATTTATAAATATAAAGCAATGGAGAGAGATTAGCAAAGTCTCGAATATGACAGTTGAAATAGATGGATTGAATTGAAGGGCTACAGTGATTACTCCAAATACTTACCTGTGGGCAACAGTAGGACTCAATACATGTTGCTAAAGTTTTAACCAGATATTTAAAGTCATAAAGATGTTTTCTTTGAACATAGTAGAAGAAATACGAAAATAATAGAGAAAAGATTGGTTATGAGCTTATTTATATTATGAACTATAAGTTTTCCCCAGCACTGACATAGCTACATCTCAATAATCCACGGAGATGACTGTGTGGATAGTTGAACTTGAATTTTATTTTATTTGGTGCTTTCTACTCCAAAACCTCCCCTAGTGCCAAGTAAGATACTAAGGCCATCTGGATGATTAATCTTGGATAATCAACATGGATAATTTTTGATGGCCTTTATAACAATTTTATTGTTTATTCTTTACCAAGGTAAAACCACAAAAGATTTAAGTGTAGCTGTTCAGATGATGAAAAGGATCCACTCCTTGATGGAAAAATACTCAGAACTTTTACAAGAAGATGATTGGCAACTCATAGCCAGATGCCTTAGATATCTGGGGTTTGATGAGTTGGCACATTCTTTACATCCAACCCAGGTAATATTATCAGAATAGCTCAATTTCAACAGGGTCATTATCAGGTATACATAAAGTGTTGTGCAGATATAGTCATCTCTTCCAGGTTTTTTTTTTTTTTTTTTTTTTTTACTGAAAATACTATTATTAGTAGTAACCCAACTGCCCAATCTTAAAATAATGCATAATTAGAAAATTTGTACAAATGCTTACCTGGACAAACAGATTAAATGTCAGATAATCTCTGCAGACCCTTAAAACTAACCCTATACTTAATTCTAGTGAAACATCTTAAAACTATAGTGTGATTATTCAATTGTCTTTAAATATATCAGGTTGCAGCTACAAATGTCATGATGTATATTTGAAAGTCTTGATGTCTACTATTTTTTCATAGTTAAGACAATGATTTTAAAAAATGAAGTTAAGAAGGTGCTAAAATGCTTTTCATAGAAGGTGTTCGGTAATAAATGTTTTACTTATTTCAGTGCTATTCTAATTCAATCTCACTTTCAAAATGGACTTTTAAAATAATGCAGGATGCAGAAAATGATGTAAAAGCAAAGAAAAGGAACAAGTATTCAGTTGGCATAGGGCCAGCTCGATTCCAACTGCAATACATGGGCCATTACTTGATACGAGATGAGAGAAAAGATCCAGATCCCAGGGTCCAGGATTTTATTCCCGACACATGGCAGGTAATACTGCAAGTGAAACAAAAATTACTGTATTTTGGTGATGGGGAGGAAGGCAGCAAACCACACTGCCATGTGTGTACCTATGCAACAATCTTACATGTTCTTCACATGTACCCCCAAACCTAAAATGCAATAAAAAAGGAAAACATATCAAAAATTAATTAATTAGTTAATTTAAAAAGCAAAAAAAAAATTACTGTAGTTTCTTACTATATGTGATCTCAGAGGTTTCTCAGTATTGTGGCTTTACATATTATATTTGGCAGGAACTTCTTGATGTCATTTAAAGATACTTTGTTATTGAAAATGTCAAATGTGGACAATTTTCCCCATTTCAAGAAGGTGAGATTTTCTTTTATTATATAGACCATTTCCTTGGAGGTACATTAATGGATTCATATGTTTAGCTCTGATGGTATCTCAGTCATCCAGCTCTATTATTACAGAGCAGCCTCCAGGTTTTTTCTATGTCAATATGGTTCCATATGTAAATATATAAATGCGTATAAAGAAATTTGAATAGTTTAAACAGTAGGCACAGTTGTTTAGATATTTACACATTGCATCTGTCACCATAGTAGGTAGCTATTCTAAAAATGTATATAAAATTAATACTCATGGATATAAAATTTAGAAGAAAAGGATGCATTTCTACATACATTGAACTATACAAACTTGCTGATAAATGGAACATATTTACCTACAGCAACACAATTTTATAACTTCAGTCTAGTAGACTGTCGCCTTCAGAACCTGGCTTTACCTTTCTTAGGATGGTGGGGTACGTTAAAAAGTGCATGCTGGCTTTTCATGAGCAGGAAGACTGGTTCCTTACTTCAGTGCTGGACGGGAGGCAGTGATGCTCTCCATTACTTCCATTCACATTGTGACTCTTCTGATGCCTAATTCACTCTGAGATGTGTCCAGGAGTGGACCAGTTGGGTTTTTGAGGTGTTTTCCCACCTTCTTTCTATTACAAAGGCTTATAACCATTCTTTAGCTTGTCAACATCTTGATGAATAAAAGCATAGACTGCAGGGATGGAGCTCTCTCATACCTGGCATGCTTCTATGTAGAAAGCAGAAGTAAAATGAAGAATGTTTGATGTTTCTTCTCCTCAGCTATTGTTTTCACCATCAGTCATATACATAGTGTCTCCTTCTTAGAACTTAGGTTCTCAACTGCACTTATTAAACAACATATCTTCTCAGTAATAAAGACATCTTCTCAATAATAAGATATTTTGTTCAGACATCCTCTCCATTTTTCACACATAAAACCCACCTTAGGGATGTTCAGAAGCATAAAATAACATGAGACCTTCAGATTTTCCTATAGATCCTTTGAGGTTCAGAAAATCCTATTGGAAGTCTATTAATAGATTGTTTTGGTGACTTGCTGTTCACTTTCTTGACACAACGGTCTGCCCCGGCAGCGAGAGCTCCTTGATGTCGTGGATAAGAATGAATCAGCAGTGATTGTGGCCCCAACGTCCTCAGGCAAAACCTATGCTTCCTACTACTGCATGGAGAAAGTGCTGAGGGAGAGTGATGACGGGGTGGTCGTGTACGTTGCACCCACAAAGGTAGCGCTTAATATTCTCTTTCATTCCTGAATCTACTCTTTAAGAATAATGAACATGGTCACATTGTAGATCCAGTTCGATTTATTTTATTTTTATTTTTATTTTTGAAATGGAGTCTTGCTCTGTTGCCCAGGCTGGGGTGCAGTGGCAGAACTGGCTCACTGCAACCGGCGGCACCCGGGTTCAAGTGATTCTCCTGCCTCAGCCTCCAGAGTAGCTGGGACTACAGGCACAAGCCACCACACCCAGCTAACTTTTTTTGCATTTTTAGTGTAGATAGGGGTTTTACCATGTTGGTCAGGCTGGTCTTGAACTCCTGACCCTATGATCCACCTGCCTCAACTTCCCAAATTGCTGAGATTGGAGGCGTGAGTCACTGCACCTGGCCCACTTCATATTTTTAACCTGCATTTTCTTGTTCTAGTTTCTGAAGCTAAAATAACATATAAATACATGTGCATACATACCCATACATATGTATACACACACAAAGATATACATAAAATAACATATACATATTCAAACTTTAGACATCGAGGAAAACCACCAAATATAGGAGGCATAATTTTTTTTCTGATGCATAGGCAACGTTTTCTGTTTTTTCTTCTTCCTTCTGATGAATACTTTTAAAATTTCATTTTACTTTAGGTTGAGGTTTATCAATGAGGTTTGTAGGCTGAGTTGACTGTCTCAAAGAGAACATGTTACTGTGTTTAGAGTAGTGAGTTGATGAAAGGGGTTACTAAGCTTTCTGCACTGAAGGCGGGACACATTTTTAGACGGTTTTTGTTGTCCTCTGAGATTCAACTCTCCCTATTATGTAACGAATGGATCTTTTTCTTTGTCAATCAGGCCCTTGTTAATCAAGTGGCAGCGACTGTTCAGAATCGTTTTACGAAAAATCTGCCAAGTGGTGAAGCTCTCTGTGGTGTTTTCACCAGGGAGTATCGTCATGATGCCTTAAACTGTCAGGTAGGGTATTTTAATTAAGTGTGTTATCAAATTATATAACTGCACTTATGTGTCTCTTTGACTAGAAATTCAACATCTTCACAAGGCCTTGTGAAAATAATTTCCTTGAATTTATGAAAGACAAAATACTTTTAGAGAAAATGTAATATTGCTACATTTCAAATAGTGAGAACTAGAACTCATCTTTTTTTAAGGACACTGACCTTTGGATTTCTGATTTCATTTATAGTTTATTGCATCATCTTGGTTTATAAATGGATTCAAAATGATCTAAAGATTGATAAGTTATGGGGCCAGGCACAGTGGCTTATGCCTGTAATCCCATTACTTTGGTAGGCCAAAGCAGGTGGATCGCCTGAGTTCGGGAGATCAAGACCATCCTGGCTAACATGGTGAAATCCCATCTCTATGAAAAATACAAAAAATTAGCTGGGTGTGGTGGCGAGTGCCTGTAATCCCAGCTACTTGGGAGGCTGAGGCAGGAGAATCACTTCAACCTGGGAGGTGGAGGCTGCAGTGAGCCAAGATCACACCACCACACTGCAGCCTTGGTGACAGAGTGAGACTCTGTCTCAAAAACAAACAAACAAAAAAAGAATGCTATGTTATAAAAAATTAACAAACCAATTTTAAATCAATTACTTTTTCTTCATAAACATCTGTTAAGGATACTCATGATTTAGACAATGTTGAATTAGGGATAGTATACCTGGTGTTAAATCATAGACAGTTTTCACCCTTATGAACTCACAAATCAACAATTAAGAGTAAGTAAGAGTGAACACATGATTATAGAACATTGCATGGTAGATGTAGAGATGTTCTACCTAGATTGCCTTTCAAAGAAGGAATTGATGTGTGGAGTGTGGTTAAGATAGATGCCAGCTATCAGCTCCCCGAATTCTACCTCCACGGTCTATACCCTGCAAACGAGCTAAGTAGAGGTATAAACAGCAGGCCGAGCAATCCTCACTCCAGAGCTCTGAGCCAGTTGGCTGAGGGTCCATCAGGCCTGCCTTACAGCGAGATTTCTCCCGCTGCTCATTCCTGCTTCCCGCTTTTTTCACACTAGTAGATTCTTAATAAACATCTTTCAGTCCAAACTCTATGTCAGGGTTAGCTTTTAAGGAACCAAACCTGTGACCATGAATAATTTCTATTTTTAAACTCTGAATGTTCATAAACAAGAATGTAAACTTCAAATCTGATTTTCTACCATTTTTTTGTGTATCAATATCAGTTTTATATGGTTCAAATGACTATAGGACAGTTTTGATGAAACCCTGAATTATCAGAAGCAATGTTATATACCAGTTATCAGCAGGCATATTCAGGACTCATAAGTCTATCTTATATATTCTTGTAACTATGTCTACACATAGTAACTGCTCAAAATGTTAACTTCACACAGTATTATTTTTTGTAGGTACTTATTACGGTGCCTGCCTGCTTTGAGATTCTGCTGCTTGCTCCTCATCGCCAAAACTGGGTGAAAAAGATCAGATATGTTATATTTGATGAGGTGGGTTTGGTGTTATTTCTCTGCTTAATTTCCCAGTGTGCCTTTGCATAGCAATGAAGATATTTGGTGTTTCAGGACATCTGTCCCCTTGGATGGAGGTCAGATTGGAAGGCCCCTCTTTTTTTTCCCCTGAGTGTTTTTTTTCTGGGAATTACAGTTTTTTGCTCTCTTTTCCTGTTGTGACTCAATAGGATATAATGGTACACCCTGCAGAGTTCTATAAGGGAGAGGAAACTTTCATGGACAACTATTTCAGGGGAAATAGAATTCAACCATCCTGGCACAAGTTTCCTGGGACAGAGATTTCAATTCAGTCTTTTACCTCTCAAGTGGAGAGCTTATAGCTTGCAGCGAATGCCAAGAACAAAGTACTCAGACAGTTCCAGCTGAGCAGGCCTAGGGGGAAGCTCTTCCAAGAGAGTCCGCCCCAGCATTGGTTCACCAAGTATTTGTGAAAGGGCTTGTGTTAACTAAACATTCGCTAGATGGTCATTTGAGGTGGGTTGCTGAGGCACCTGTGACCTTGTACACACCCAAACAGCATTTTCAGGAGGCTGTTTTCAGCGTTCATTATCACACCACACACTCTATCCCTTGTCCTATTTTCAGGGTCAAGGAGTTTCATTCTCATGCACAAATAGCATACACACAGTGCCTCAATATTTTTCCTTGCCCGACCTCAAATGCCTTGTACATAAGCTTGAGTATGTTGCCGTGCACCCGCACAGAAAGCAAGTAATTTTTGGCTCTAACAATGATGTCAATTACGTAAGTTATTTATCAGTCATGATCCCAACAGATATTAAATGACACCTTGAAATACAATAATTTGAGAAGGGAATTGTTTTCAAAAGTGTGGGTGAGGGAATCCATAAGGGTTAGTGAGTAATCTAGAGCTAGTAGCTTACCTCTAGGTGTGGCAGCATTATGGAAACACAAAAGGAGATTCCAATTGACTTGGCCATAGCTAACTGAGTGAGGAACATAGCTGATTCAAGGCAGCTTTGCAGGAAAGGAGCCAATGGAACAATGACCTCAACCTCATTCTCTCTGCTTCTTCTGATCTCTGGCCAATGACCTCCATGGGCCAAACCCAGTGGACCCAGAAATCATGAGCCCTTTTGAGGAAGTGCCTATAGATCAGTTTCCCTGGAAAGAGAGAGCAGAATAAAAAACAATGTAGATTTGTAGTAATGTATTGGGGCAAATGAAAGATACTTAGCAAAGTTAAATTGCAGCATTAGTAAGAATATCTATTGGTCATGTGCAGTGGCTCGCACCTGTAATCCCAGCACTTTGGGAGGCCAAGGCAGGTGGATTGCCTGAGGTCAGGAGCTCAAGACCAGCCTGGCCAACATGGTGAAACCCATCTCTACTAAAAATACAAAAATTAGCCAGGCATGGTGGCAGACGCCTGTAATCCCAGCTACTCGGGTGGCTGAGGCAGGAGAATCGCTTGAACCCGGGTGGTGGAGGTTGCAGTGAGCTAAGATTGTGCCACTGCATTCTGGCCTGGGTAAAAAAAGCAAAGCTCCATCTCAAAAAAAAAAAAAAAAAAAAAAAAAAGAAAAGAAAAGGAAAAAGGAATATTTATTAAAAGAGATTTAAAACACTATAGAAAGATATATTCTTTGTCTCCATGGAATTTTCCACTCAAAGGAGGAAAGGTTAACAAATCTCTGTAGGTTACCTTTTCATTGCTGTAAACTTGGAGCTACCAAATAGGCTGTGCTTTGGATTTGTTTGATGCTTGCTTTATTACATTTATTTTTTGGTTAATCTCATATTGCATCATGAAGGCCTTGAATATTCTTGTTTCCAAAAATCCAACAACTTTGTCTATGCAATCTAGAACTTGGATTAAAATCTCATCTCAAAACTTGGAAGTAATATGACTTTGGGTATTTCAGCTTTTCCAATTTTATGTGAGGGATAAAACTGAAAGATTTTAAAGGCTAACATCTGTTCTGGCAGAATCAGGGAAAAGTGCTATCTAGTGCAAAGCATAAGGTCAATATTTGATGGAGTGGTATTTTATGACCAGGACAAGCCCATATGGGCAGTGGGGATGCATATTCTAAGTAGATATATCATTTGACTCTGATAGTAAGTCTTTTTCAGTTGATTGCCAGGTGTCATAACTTAATCTGTTTAATGAAGACCACATTTGAGAGTCTTTTCCGAATCTGGTTTGATTTGCTCATCCATTCATTTACTCGGCAAATATTGAAGGAGTGCCTCCTCGGTGCGAGGCTTTGTGTCAGTGGCTAGGAATAGACTCTTCAGGTCTAAGGTTACAGTTTATATAATACCTTCTCTATTAGACACTGGAACTGACAGTAGTTTACTCAAGAAGGAGGAAATAAACAAGCGAGCTCACAGATGATGGTGCCAACCCACATTGGTGCAAACCATGAAGGGAGAGAACAGGTGGTTGAGACTGCAGTCATGGTAGGGTAGCAGGAGGAGGCAACTCTGGTAGGGGCGGTCAGAAAAGTCTTTTTTTTTTTTTTTTTTGAGATGGAGTCTTGCTCTGTCGCCCAGGCTGCAGCACAGTGGGACGATCTCAGCTCACTGCAACCTCCGCCTCCCAGGTTCAAGCAATTCTCCTGCCTCAGCCTCCCAGGTAGCTGGGACTGCAGGTGCACACCATCACACCCGGCTAATTTTTTGTGATTTTAGTAAAGAAGGGGTTTCACCATGTTGGCCAGGATGGTCTCGATTTCCTGACCTCATGATCCACCTGTCTCGGCCTCCCAAAGTGCTGGGATTACAGGCATGAGCCACTGCACCGGACCCAGAAAAGTCTTTTTTATGGCGTGCCATTGAGCTGAACCTTAACAGTTTGAATAAGGGAGGGTAAGAGTATTGTAAGCAGAGGGAAAAATATATGGGAAAGCTCTTAGGTAGGAAGGGTGTGTTCAAGGAACAAAGAAAAGGTAATTCTTTCTGGACCACAGTAAAGGTGGAGATAGTGGTTTGAGATAAGGCTAGAGAGACAGCAGTGGCTAGATGACGCTAGGTATTAAACATCCCATTGAGGAGTTTATAATTTCTATCACATGCAAAGGGAAGATATTAAAGCAATTTATTTGGTGACATGACTTGATATGATTTATCTTTTCAACATTTTTATTTTAGCTGTGATGTGAAGAATTTAAGGGTGAGTAAGGACGCTAGTATAGTAGTCGCGTGGATACTGACATAGCTCTGCCGAGATGTGACAGTAGCTTGGCTGGTGGTAGACATGAAGAGAAATCCATTGATTTGAAAGACATTTTTAAAGTAAAGTAAAGCAGAATTGTTGGTGAATTGGTCTGGGGATTTTTAATATTTCTTTAATATGTCTTTAAACTTGGTCACTTAAAGGCGATGGGAAGGCATGCGTGACAATTTCAAGATTCCATGTCTTACTTTCAGTTGCTACTTTGAAATCAGCTTTTCATTTGAGATTTTTTTTCTTTAATAGGTTCATTGTCTTGGTGGAGAAATTGGAGCAGAAATCTGGGAGCATCTTCTTGTCATGATCCGATGTCCCTTTTTGGCCCTTTCAGCTACCATAAGTAATCCTGGACATCTCACCGAGTAGGCATTACGTTCCAACTTGGACAGAGTGTTTATATATTTTAATGTTTGAATTTCATAATTTCTCTCTGGATTCTGAAGAGCTTCATAATTTTCTGGTGAATTTAATAGTTTATTTCTGGACCTTCAAGAAACTGCACCTCTCTACATCTCCTGGCCATTGCTGAGGAAAATCAAGGACTTTCCCACCGAGATCTGCAACTGAGTAGGAAGTTTCCCCCATCCCAAAAATGATTCATCAGAAAAGATATATTTATGTTGCTTTTTTGTCCTTCACCAAGAAATAAAAAATAAAATGCTATAATAACACCCTCAGACATCAGTCCTGTGATCCATTTTTCTAGTTTGTAGAGATGTTTAGAAAGATAGCAAATCCTTATTAGTTGAAAGCCCCATAGCATGCTGTCATTGGGCTTGATTTTTGCCTACTAAAAACCACTTTTTAACTTTATAATAATATTTATTTACTAATAATGATCCTATAATACCTCTTGCATGCCTAGTACTGTTCTAAGTACTTTACATGTATTAAGTGCCCAGCAACCCTTATGATTTAAGCTTACTTCCACTACTATTAAATAGTCACACTTACAATATCACTACCATATTTCCATTTTGAAATGTGAAAAACTAGGAACAGAAAGATGAAGTTATTTAATCAAGAGACACAGCGATTAGTAACAAGGCTGGGATTTAAGTTCAGGTAGTCTGGCTTCTGAGTCTATTCCCCTAAGTATGATTTATAAGGAACATGAAATTTTCTTTACTTAAACTACTTAATTTCACAGGAAGTAGTTCCATGTTCTGCCTAAATAATATGTACATTTGTATTTTTTAAGGTGGCTACAGTTGGTAAAATGGTACTGGAAACAAGAAGACAAAAGAATTGAAAATACTATTACTTCTAAGAGGCATGCAGGTCGTCATGCCAGTTTTCCCAAAGACCACTTGCAAGTAAAACAATCATATAAAGTTAGACTTGGTAGGTTTGATATATTTATATAAGGTTTGCCTTTTACTTTTTATTTTTATTTTTAAATCTACCATTATCCCTTTTACTTTAAATGTATTTCACTCATTATATTTCCATTGATGTGGAAATTCTTGTTCTTCATTTTTAGTGCTCTATGGAGAGAGGTACAATGATCTAGAGAAGCATGTATGTTCAATAAAAGATGATGACATTCATTTTGATCATTTCCACCCATGTGCTGCATTAACAGCAGAGCATGTAAGTAATATTTAAGCCATATTTGTTCTGAGTCATAGAAAATATTTGTCTATATTATAAATAAGAGCTGCCTAATTGATACTTATCAGAATGATAGAACTACAGAATGACAGAAACTGATACTTTAACCTTAATTTAAAAAATAACAAGAACATTCTTTCTAATTTTAATTGGTTTCTCGATAGTGTCTGAATAATGATTAAAAACGACTACAGATTCAAGCAGAAGTTTTTGCTAATGTTATTTATCCTGGGAGGTTATCTTTGCCAGTTTCTCCAGTTGCTCTTCTTCTCAGCACCCATGTCTGTCTGTCTACCTCTTTGACACTAGTTCTTCTCTCAGTGCAGCCATACAGTTTTACGTGTCAATCCCTAGTACATAGCAATCATGACGTGACTTTTGGGTGATGAGCCAGTAAGGTGGGGACCTTAAGAAGATTTCAGCTGGGGGCCGGGTGTGGCAGCTCACACCTGTAATCCCAGCACTTTGGGAGGCCAAGACAGGCAGATCACAGGTCAGGAGTTTGAGACCAGCCTGGCCAATAGATGAAACCCCATCTCTACTAAAAATACAAAAAAAATAGCTGGGCATGGTGGCAGGCACCTGTAGTCCCAGCTACTCGGGAGGCTGAGGCAGAGAATCCCTTAAAACTGGAAGGCAGAGGTTGCAGTGAGCCGATATAGAGCCACTGCACTCCAGCCGGAGTGACAGAACGAGACCCCATCTCAAAAAAAAAAAAAAAAGATGTGAGCGGGGAAAGATTTCTTAGTTTTTCTTGCATGTATCTCTTCCTCTCTTATCCCATTTCTCTTCCTCTCTCATCCTATTCTCATAAATGACCCATTTAAATAAGCTTCCTGTGGCTTTCCAAGTGATGATTAGTTAATAGCTTTGTCTTCCTGCTAAAACCTGAAAATTTAAATATATTCTACATTCTGTCATATGAAACATAATAGACCATCCATCATAAGAGTGTTGTGATGATTAAAGGACATAAAATACGTACAAATTTTAGAGCACAAAAGTAAACATAATTTGACATGAATATAATGAAACATAACTCTCAACTTTCCTTAAAGATCATTTTGATCTTTTCAAGTCTTTACTGGCCTTCTTTTCAAAAAAGCTAAATGCGTAGCTCCTTAGCTTGACAGCCAAGGTCTTCTATGACCTGATGCCAGTGTCCTTTCATTCATCCACTGGGGGATCTTACCTGGCAGCCCTCATGCTGTACATTGCTCTTGGAATATTTCAACCCAGATGCCAAATACCAGCTGTTCAGATCCTATTCATCTTCCGTAATTCTCCTAAGGTGAAACCTTTTCAGAATTCTTCTCTGACTGTCTTAGCTAGATGTAATCTTTCTTCTCTCCATAATACCTTCTGTGTGTATCTAACACGACACCAGTCATGATGAGCTTACAGCTTAAGTTGTTTACATGCATAGATATAATGGCTAGAATAACTCTTTGAAGACAAATTTTATGTCTTTCAAATTTTATGTCCCCAAAACCTGCTATGCATATAAAAGATACTTACTAAGTATATGTTAAATAAGAACAGCCAACTTAAGTTGAGCACTTACTTTGTGTTCTAAAAGTTCTATGTTTTTAAACATCTTTTAACAGCAATCGCATGATAGATGTCTTAACACTATTTCCACTTTACAATGAGGAAAGTGAGGCATAGAGAACTTAACTGACTCAATGTTGCATCATTAAGTAAATGGTGGTGCAAGGATGCAATCTCAAACAGGTTGGCTTCTAAAAGCAAGCTGATTGGTAGTAGTTTTCTAATAGGATTTTGTTATGGAAACTTCTCTTCTATGTGACAATGGCCCAATCAAAATTCTAAATAAACCTAAAATATGAACAAAATTCCTGTGATCTAACTCATACCTGAAACCTAGAATATGGATGATAACTGACATATAGTAATAAAAGGCACCTTATTCTCTCTTTTTTCTTTCCCTCCCCCTCCCTCCCTCCCTCCCTTCCTTCCTTTCCTCCTTCCCTCAATCCCTCCCTTCCTTCCTTCCTTCCCTCCCTCCCTCCTCCCTCCTTTCTCCCTTCCCTCTTTCCCTCCCTCCTTCCCTCTCTCCTTCCTTTCCTCCCTTCCTTCCCTCCCTCCTTCCCTCCTTCTTTCCTTCCCTCCTTCCTTCCCTCCTTCTCTCTCTTCTTTCCTTTCTGATATCCAGGAGTTATCTGACATTTTCATCATTATGTAGCATTTTAAAAATAGCATAGCATTAAAAATTATTCTCTGTAGGATGGTTCAAGGCAGGTAATCTTTAAACAGCAGTGAGTGTAGTGGTTTGGAGTACCTGCTGAAATTGTCATTTTGGTCCAAGTGGCTTTCCTCTATTTTCAGTAGCTATTAATGGAGTAACTGGAAAGCAATAGAACCACTACAGTGTGCTGTGACCCCAGATGACTTCTGCAAAGGTCACGCTGTTATATGAGTCTTCTTAAGATGCCTGGACTTTCGTGACAGGAGAACAGGATGAACACAAAGGCTTCGGTATTAGTGAGTCCATTTTGACAGCTTTGTGTGTAGCATGTGTTTATATTGGACATATCCTAAAGTAGCAGTGATAAAAACGAAGGAGGCCTTCCAACTGAATGAATAATTCCTGCTCTTATGTAGTACATTTCAGATTAATATGAAAAAATGGAGTGGCAAGGAAAAACATAATTGTGGCAACATAAGAAGGGCCATCCACCTGGGTCCTTTCCTCTACAGTCATAGCGTAAAAATGATTTCAGGAGTGGGGCAGAGTGAGTGAGCTGGTCTGAATCCAATCATGCTGTGGAATCACCTTTGATCTGTATATGGCTGGTTTCTGGCTAAGAACAGTGTCCTTTGGCCTTTGCCTCAATTTCCATGCCACACACAACAGCTGCTGACTCCTGGAGAGTTATCAGTCCTAGAAGGTCCTTGAAAGAATGGCTATCTCTTTCTGCTAAGCATGGATCAGTGCTTACCATCACCTATGACATAGGGACAGTGTTTACCAAAATAGCATCATGGTATAATACTATTGTGTTTATAAACAAAGAATGGTACAAATCTATGACCTTTTTTTTTTTTTTTGAGATGGAGTCTTGCTCTGTCACCCCAGGCTGGAGTGCAATGGCACAATCACAGCTCACTGCGATATCCGTCTCCTGGGGTCAAGCAGTTTTCTGCCTCAGTCTCCCAAGTAGCTGTGATTACAAGTACTGCTGCTATGCCCACTACTAATTTTTGTAATTTTAGTAGAGATGGGATTTCAGCATCTTGGCCAGGCTGGTCTTGAACTTCTCACCTCATGATCCACCCACCTTGGCCTCCCAAAGTGCTGGGATTACAGATGTGAGCCACCGTGCCTGGCCATCTATGACCTTTTATTTCTCTTCCTTCTCTGCCTAGGCTGGCTCAGTGTTTACAGGTTCACTAGTCACTATGTAGTGTAGAACCACTGAATTTAATCCTTGGCATTTAGGCATAGGACTGTTAAACTGATTTTAAAAATTAAAACCTATAAGGAATAATTAATCAATCATATTGATGGCTGTGGCATCAATCATACACCAGGCGTTTTACTAGGTCTGTTGCATATATTATCTAATAAAATTCTTCTGAAAAAATCTATGTCACAGGCAGAACTATCCTTCATTTTAGAAATGAGGAAATTTGGGCCTCTCTAAAAGGCTGAGACTTAAGAAATCATAAGCATTCCAGCAACCAAAAGCAGAAGACTTATATTTTGAAATTATAATAGATCTTGGACTTATTGTATGTTTTAATTTTAGTTAGGTGGAATGAGTTATACCTAATAAGAGAGCAAGGTGCCAACATAGCAAGATAATACGTGTTTTGTTCTATTTAGTACATTGGCGTAATGCAGTCCTTAGCATTTAACTATCTTTCAGTGCTCCAACTGAGATGTTAAGTGATGATTCCAGGAATTGTTTTACGTTCTACTGTGTAAAAGATTTGACGAACATATGGTGATACGTTAATTTTGTTTGCTCTCACCGCAGTCTTTAAGGCGGAAGTGTAAATATTGTATTTTCTTTCCTATCTTATGGATGAGGAACTAGCGTTTACAGGTGCGATTAGAACCAGATCTTCTGATTCAAACGCTTGTGCACTTTCCAGTCTAGCAAACGCCATCTCCATGTTTCTTCAGCTGTGTTGTTTGGAGTGGCTTTTTTAGCCCTGAATTTTGAAACCTGAACTTTAAAACCTTTTAATAGCTATTTACTAAAACAAGTGCAGTACTGCCAAATTATTTTGGATAAATTTGCATACTATATTTACTTCTTTGAGATTTAACGTTTCCAGTGTGAAATCTCAAAGCATCTTATTTGATGCAATATATATCATTTCTCCCCACCTTTTCTTTTTTGAAGCATACTGTCTTAGCACATTTGACAGGCTTCTATAACAAAATTATCACAAATTGAGAGGCTTTAGAAACAAATATTGATTTTTCAGAATTCTGGAGAGAAGTCCAAGGTCAAGGCACTGGGAGGTTTGGTGTCTGTGAAGGCCCGCTTTCTGGATCATAGATATATCTGCTGACTTCTTCCTGTGCCATCACATGGCAGGAGGGACAGGGGAGATCTTGCAGTCTCTTTTACAACAGCATTAATCCCATTCATGAGGGTTCCTTCTTCATGACCTAGTCATCTCCCAAAGGATTTGCCCCCAGATACCATCCCATTGGGGATTTGGTTTCAACATACAAGTTTTGGGAACAGACAAACATTCAGTCTGTATTACATTCCTATTAACATCTCAGAGAGTATGTTTTTGCATGCAAATGATTTTTAACAGTAGTGACTGGAACCAGTAGGAAATACTACAATGAACCTTTTTGAGAACAGGAATTTTTTATTTCCACTTAAAAACACTTGTGGAAAAAATGAATGGCATACTTTATTCAGAAGACTTAAAGCAGACCCTTCAGTGACCTTTGGGAGAAGTTTATTGGAGTCTTGAAGGTGGCTTGAGAACCTTTATCTTGAAGTTGACCCAGTTCTTAACTTGTAACTCAAGCAAATAAGACTTTCTCTTTTTAGCCTGGCTTGGTATACATAAACGTAAAGAATCACATTCTTAATTACACCACTTTTGGTGTTAGCTGTAAAGTAGAGGTCATGTCTTGTCTAAACTGAGTCCACAAATCTTTCAGCTTCCCAGTGCTCTGATTTCAATCATGAAAATTCATAGAAAATTAGCACAATGAAAAGATCTGAGGAAGTAATAGTAAAATTTTTTGGTGGGATTTTGGCTTTTTTTCCACTTTGGTGATTCAAAGACACTTGTAGCTAGTATAAATGTTGGCGTTTAGCACCTATCAGCATTTGAACATTTTACTTTAATGCCTTTCAGTGTCTTTGATTATGATAGTGACTAAGAGGCAAAGGATAAGACATAAAATAAATAGTAAACATTTTAACTTTATTTTAAACAGATTGAAAGGTATGGATTCCCTCCTGATCTTTCCCTTTCACCTCGAGAAAGCATCCAGCTATATGACACTATGTTTCAAATTTGGGAAAGTTGGCCCCGGGCCCAGGTAAATAATAATGATGTAATTAACACAACTATAGACGATGATAACATTGCTATTCAGAAAGACAAACTCTCAACCTTTCTAATCACTTACATCTGATCTTTTAAAATGATTAGTCGACTCTTCCTAAAATAAGATTGCCTCTTCTCATATTTCTAACATTTTCTGTTTTTTTTTTTATTATTTTTATAAAAGAATGAAAAAGAGGAAGAGATTTTAGAAAAAGAGAGAAAAGGAGAAAGAAAGAAACATCAAAAGAAAGAAAAAACAATGAAAGAGAGAAAGAAAGAGGGAGAGAAAGAGGGAGAGAGAATGGGATTCTTGTTTTATTGCCCAGGCTAGAATACAGTCTAAAAATGGGTATTAAAAA
>CAUYQU010095528.1:0-11148 GCA_963574635.1 Cheracebus regulus
GTAACTCTCTACTGAGATGAGGGTGCCCAAATGGTAAGCATGGCATTTCATTTTAGGTAAGGAAAGATCTACCCCCCGCCATACACACACACACACACACACACACACACACACACTCACACACACACACACACACACACACACAATTAATAAGTTAACATTTTGGCTTATTAAAAAGAAAATCCCATAGGGCAACCCCTAGAGAGGGCAGATCACACTATGTGCTCCCTTCCCTTTCTGGAACATCTTGGTCCCTGTGAAATCAAGTTAAAAATTACCTTTAAAGATCTCTGGGGAAAAAAAAAAATTCTGAATGAGAAAGAACAACTTTGTAGGAGGTTTTGAGTAATGAAGGATGATCAGTGTTACCCCCCACCTTTGTTTTTTAATGGTGGAAAGATTATTGACTGTATACCTAAGTGGAAAACTAATATTTGCTATCAAGTAGATTTCATTCTAATGAAAAATAAGACTGAAAAGTCATGACATTGACCATCCTTTATTTCTCAATATCTCCTACAAGATCGCCCTTTCTTATTAAAAGAGATCTTTAAAGGTAATTTTTTTTAACTTTATTTCAGAGAACAAAATGTTCCAGGGAGGGAAAAGAATATTGCCCTATGGGATAAACAAACAAACAAACAAACCAGGCTGGTCACAGTGGCTCACACCTGTAATCCCAGCACTTTGGGAGGCCGAGGTGGGAAGATCACTTGAGATCAGGAGTTTGAGACCAGCCTGGCCAACATGTTGAAACCCCATCTCTACTAAAAATACAAAAATTAGCCCAGCATGGTGGTGGGTGCCTGTAGTCTCAGGTACTGGTGAAGCTGAGGCAGGAGAATCACTTGAAGCCAAGAGGTGGAGGCTGCAGTGAGCCAAGATCATGCCGCTGCACTCCAGCCTGGATAACACAAGGAGACTCCATCTCAAATAATAATAATAATTAATAAATAAACCAACTACAAGCCAACATCAACAAATATATGAATTTACCACCAAGTTCAGTGATTCCACTTGCCCATTAACCCTGCTTCTTTTATCTTCCTTGATTTTTTGATAGTTTTATATCTCTGTTAAGCTATAATTATTTTATAAAGGCTTAGTTTCCTCATCCATAAAATGGGGATAAAGCTTGTCTTCTCTACCTCACAGCATTTTTATGTAGGTCAAATGAGTTTTGAAACTTGTGAGCAACTATACAAGTACTTGACATTTATCTATTAATGGAGAAAGATGTTAAAATGCCATTTTCTGGGCCTGAAGACCAAAGGAGGCTATATATTTATGCCATTTTCCCTAGTAATTACTTTCCCCGTGTCATATATAAAAATTGATTTGGAGTGCTAACATAGATTATATCTGATATGCAATGATATCACTACAAAAGCAAAACACTGGTAGTTAATAATTGAAGAATGTGAGTATGATAGTGATTATGCATTTATGGTTTATAATCAGAGTAATGCACAAGAATTAGAATAATTTATCATGACATCATTTCCTTTTGATCTGTCATCACCCAAAACCTACAAGTTCTTAAACAGTACTTCCACAGATATCAGCATCACTTGTCTTACTGAGTGGTGACAAAGAGTATATATAACTTTGATTACCTTAGTAGTATTTTTCAAAACAATACTTGAAAAGAAGTAATTATTCAAATGGTGAAAACTCGTGCTGTTTGTGAACAATTGTGGAAGGCTTATGGCTATAAGGTAAGCTAAAAATAAAACGCAGCCAGGTGCCGTGGTGCACACCTGTAGTTCCAGCTACTTAGGAAGCTGGGGTGGGAGGATCGCTTGAGCCCAGGAGTTCAAGGCCAGCCTGAACAACACAGTGAGATTAAAAAGCATTTTAAAAAATAAAAGGCATAATGTTTGCCACATTGCTGTAGAGCTATGACAAATTTTATATTGCTTTATGTTAGAATGTTTACCCAGTTTTCCACCTTTTGCTACTGCTATCTGAGCACAAAAGTTAAGAGTAAATCCTAAATGTAATGGTATACAGTACTTTCATTCAACAGATATTTACTGAGTGCCTTTTAAAAATCATGTGCTGTTTTAAGTGCTGGGGATAAAGCAATGAAAAAACAAGTTCCTACTCTCATGGGGCTAGTACTCCAGTTGGGGAAGGCAAATAAACAAATAATATATGATATGACTGATGATGATAAGCAAATGAAGAAAAATAAAGTAAGGTATCATGATAGAGAAAGGAAGGAGTTGGTATATTAGAGAAATTGATCTGGGAAGGCCTCTTAGGGTGAGCTATGAGCAGAGACTTGTAGTACTAGAGTATATGAACCAAATAGACACTTGGGAACAGAGTGAATACATACAATTTTTTCTAGGAGTTTTTCTGTGAAGGGAAGCAGAGAAATAGGGTGGTAGCTGGCCCTTGTCCTGTGTGTTGAGTATACAGTGATGAATAAGACAGGAATAGTTCCAGCCAGGCGTGGTGGCTCACGTCTGTAACCCCAGCACTTTGGGAGGCCGAGGCGGGCAGATCACCTGAGGTCAGGGGTTTGAGACCAGCCTGGCCAACATGGTGAAACCCCATCTTTACTAAAAATACAAAACTTAGCTGGGTGTGATGGCACGCACCTGTAATCCCAGCTACTCAGGAGGCTGAGGCAGGAGAATTGCTTGAACCCTTGAGGCAGAGGTTGTGGTGAGCTGACGTCACACCACTGCACTCCAGGCTGGGTGACAAGAGTGAGACTCATCTCAAAAAAAAAAAAAAAAAAAAAAAAAGACAGGAATAGTTCCAATCCGTACAGAGTTTATAATGTGATGGGTCAGACAGTTAACAAGTAAGCAAACAAATACAATTGCTAGTATAGTCAATAATAATAGCAGCCTGGTTCTGTTGGCTTGTAAATCTCCATAATGCAGGGAAACCCCCAAAGTAATTTTCCAAGGCCAGCTGTCTAATAAAATATGCTTATCTGAAGTCCTGTTAAAGACACAAAGATTTCCTAAAAGCAGTGATAATAATAGGTGGTGTACTGGTGGCAAAGTTCTAGCATGGCATCTCTGAAGTATCTTGCCAAAAACCAGTTTGGGTTGTTTTGAATTAAATCATCCATCTACGAGCACTAACAATATCTGGGAGGTGGTTTGGTAGAGGTGGTGGGGCAGGGGGATATTCTAAGTGGGAGGAATAATGTGATAGTGCAAAAGCAAAAAAACAGTTGTTGGGGACACAGTAAATATTCTAGATTCATTTACGTGGAGTTGAAAATATGTGACTCAATATATGATGCACTTAGTGACTAGGAAAAGCAGTCTTAATCTATACCAGACGAAAACCAGAGATAGAGAATTAAAGGGACATAAGAATTAAACATTTGTTTTTTGTGTCCACTGCTTTTTCAGTGGACATAAAACAGCCTATGTATAACAAAAATTCCACAAGATATTCCATCCTGCTGTGAGCCAGAACAATTAAGTATGATAAAATTAGGCAAATTGTCATTAATCTATCAGATATTCACTAGAAGTGTTTCAAATTATTAAGCCAAATAAATTAACATTTTCGCGTATTGAAAAGAAAATCACATAGGACAACCCCTAGAGAGGGCAGATCACATTGTGTGCTCCCTTCCCTCCCTGGAACATCTTGGTCCCTGTGAAATCAAGTAACAAATTACCTCTAAAGATCTCTTAATGAGAAAGGGCAACATTGTAGGAGGTTTTGAAAATGAAGGATGATTAGTGTTATCTCCTCTTTTTTTTTTTTTGTAGCAGTGGAAAGATTATTGACTGCATACCTAAGCAAAAAACTAATTTGCTATCAAGTAGATTTCATTCTAATGAAAAAAATGAAAGACTGAAAAGTGATGACAGTGGCCATGCTTTATTTCCCAAAATTTCCAAGGCTGCCCTTTCTTATGCAAAGAGATCTTTAAAGGTGATTTTTTACTTGATTTCAGAGAACAAAATGTTCCAGGGAGGAAGAGGAATACATAGTGTGATTTGCCCCTTTTTCTCCTTCCTTACTACACTATAAAGAAGCGAAGTTTGAAAACGAGGTATAGGGCCAGGCACAGTGACCCTTGTCTGTAATCTCAGCACTTTGGGAGGCCAAGGCAGGGGAATTGCTTGAGCCCAGGAGTTGGAAACCAGCCTTGACCACAGGGTAAGACGTCATGTCTACAAAAAAATAAACAAAATTAGCTGGATGTGGTGATGTGGGCCTGTAGTCTCAGCTATACGGAAGGCTGGGGTGGGTGGAAGTTTGTTTGAGCCAGGGATGTGGAAACCACAGTGAGCTGAGATTGCGCCACTACACTTCAGGCAGGGCGACAGAGTGAGACCTTGGCTCTAAATAAATAAGTAAATAAATAAAACAAGGTGTAAACACATTTTCTGACTATTATTATAATAGTAGTTGCCCTCTTGTTTTAAACTAACCAAATGATGGGCCTGGTTTAGTTCTAAATAATGTTTTAAAGTATTACACTGTATACGAGTTTATTCATTTGCTGTCATACTTGCTTACTGTTTTGTACTTAGAAATTCAGATGTTGCAATTTCTTTGCTTTTCTGAGGGTTACTCTTTTTGTCCATTGGTGTGTAAGTCTTGAAGAGTAAGAAGTGACTGTAAATATAGTACTGATTCTCATATTTTCTTATGTTTCAATATTTAGAAATATAGCTGGGTTTGATTAATAATTCATCTATTCTTTTTTTCCCCACAAGACATTGTAATCTGTCGTTTGTGATATCCCTAAAAAATTCTAAATCTTTTAATGAAAAAATGATTTCAGTTAGGGAGGGAAATGAGTGCTTATATATATCCAATTTTCAAGTAAGTGTCTTTAAAAGAATTCAGGAAGAGGGAAAACAGTACAAAAGAAGAATTATTTTTATTAACTGTTTTCCAAAGCTCTTGGTATAAAGTTGGCAGCTTTCAAAATTCCAGCTGTGGCTATTGAATTATTCCAAAATAAGCATTCTTAGTCTCATTTTAAGGACTTAGATCTGGTAGCAAAGTAATAGAATCAGGAAAATCCACAGCCTTTGTTGAGCACACTACTTTCTCTTATTTGAATGTATTTCTTGGTAAGTGTATTGGCAGTTTACTAATTAGTTTGTTCATTAACATTTAATGAAGCTGAGATTATAAAAAGTTCAGTAGAGGTGTACTTGTTTGACTTTGTACGCATGACAACTCATGACAAGATACAGAATCTGCTGGAAGGTTCCAGCAATCATTGGCATGGACAAAATTTATGATTGAACATTTTACTTAGAATGGAAATAAATCTTGTTTGTAATTATACTTGGAAATAAATCTGGTTTGGAAGTTCATTACATGACTTCTGCAGCTAGAGCAGTGTTCCCTTACACAGTGCCCTCAATCCAGTTTACAAACAGAGCCATTTGTCAAACTAAAGGACACTTTAGTTTGTGTACTAAACTAGCACATTGATAATGAGTACCATTTTCAAGCTGTGGCTGTTTTAATGGTCTTTCCTCTAGCACTCAGCCCATTGCCTTCCCTATTTATCATTACCATTGACCTAATACAAAAAAGAAAAGTTTATCAAATTTGCAGCTGTCTAAAAATTGGAAGGGACAATTAATACCATAGATCAGTGTTCTCAATACTGGCTGCATGTTAGATTCAACTGAAGACATTTTATTTTTATTTTGTTTTTGTTTTTGAGACGGAGTCTCGCTCTGTTGCCCAGGCAGGAGTGCAGTGGCATGATCTCAGCTCACTGCAACCTCCGCCTCCCAGTTCAAGCCTACTTCAGCCTCCCGAGTAGCCAGGATTACAGGGATCTAATCCTGTATGCCATCACACCTGGCTAATTTTTGTAGTTTTAGTAGAGACAGGGCTTGACCATATTGGTGAGGCTGGTCTTGAACTCCTGGCCTCAGGTGATCCACCCGCCTTGGCCTTCCAAAGTGCTGGTATTACAAGGCATGAGCCACCAAGCCCGGCCTCTGAGGACCTTTTAAAATAAACTAAAAGATACCGGATTATTTATGGATGAAATGACACAGTGTCTAGAATTTACTTTAAAATACCCCAGGAGAGAGTATTTAGAATCCAGAAATTGGTACATATTAATTTCTGAATGACTTGCAGGGACTTGATGATGATTACAGCTTAATGAGCTCCAAGAGTTCCCCAAGTGACTGCAAATGTAGTTTACCACTAGCTTCCAAATTATTTGTTGCCTAGCTTTATATTAATTGCCTGATTTCACACTTATAAAAACTGAACAATTTCCTTTCTACACAAGAAATAATCTTGTGAACATTTCTACTGCCAAAAAGTGACCTTTGTTGTCAGTGATTTTGACTACTCCTCTCACATCTGCATAGCCACTGTTAATCTTTAAACAGTATCTTCAAAAAGATAGTTATCTTTTATCTTCATCTGTTGTCTGCTAAAGCTGTCCTGTATTCAATAGAATGCCTTTGTTTGAAATTATAATTCCTTTATTTTAACAAATTTGGCAAGTTATTATGTTTATATGTATTCACACACATTTATGTACTTAATTCTGTTTTTCAACATAAAGATAGTTAGCTCTTTTGGTTGTCTGTTGCTACTACTCTTTTATCCTCCTTTTTTTTTTTTGAGTATTTCCACATTCCTGTCTTTAAATTGAAAACATTCTCCTCTGCTCCATTTCCTGAGTAATTTTAATCATATTGTTTTGAGGACACTATCTGTATATTTTAGCTCCTATTTTCTTTCTTTATTCTTTACAAAATCTCCAGTTTCTCATAGTCACTATTTCAGTGCTAAATGTGATAGAATTATTTTTCCTTTTATCTCCAAACCAATCAGTAATTCCCTCGTTAGTTGAAGTAAAATTATTTCCTGTTTCCCTTGTCCTCGTTCCCATTCTCTTTTCCCCAATACATCCTCTTTCATAATATTTGTCAGGTTTTTCATTTCTATTTTTAAAAAACTTCAATTCATATCCTAACCTTTTATTCATATCAGATGACTTCTTACCTCTGTAATCTGCACATATTGCCATTGCCAAAATCTTTCTTGAACTTTGCCCTCACTATCAAAATCCTCTGACAAATTGCTAATTGATACTATGCTGCATTTGTGACCCCGGTTTTTACTTTTTATCAATTTCTGTATCTACTCTCCTACCCTTTCCTTTCAGCTCTTTATGTCTTTGTCTTATCTCCTACTCTTCTAATTTATTCCTTCCATCCGTATAACTTCCTAACCTCACATCTGCCAACCTATCTATATTCTCATTCAAATCTTGCTTAAAATCTTAACTCTTTTTAAGTGGATAGAGATGGGAAGAGAGCCAAAAGCCTGATTTATAATTGATTTAAATTTTTCTTAAAAATCTGTATGCTAAATTAAAGGGAAATGCCTCATAAAGCAACAATCAACCAATCAGAGCTTCCAGAAAAGAAAGGTCAATTTATATATTCCAGCCATCCCATTGATATAGTTAAATCAACAAACTATATCCTTATTGTTCCCAGCAATATGTTGAAAGTTATGGACATAAACACAGAGATAGAAGACATGGTTGTTGACCTCAGAGGACAAATAATCTAGATAAGGAGACAAAATTTATATACATGAAACTCTTAGAAAGTAGTTATAAAAACCAGCCTAATATATGCTAGGTTGTGTAGTACGAGTTGAACATCATTAATCTGAAAATGAAAAATGTGAAATATTCTAAACTCCGAAACACTGATTGCTGACATGATGCCACAAATGGGAAATTTCCACACCTAACCTCATGTGACAGGTTGCAGTCAAAATGCAGTCATAACTTTGTTTCATGCATAAAATTATGTAAAACATTGTATAAAATTATCTTCAGACTATATATATATAAGGTATATATGAAACAAATACGTTTCGTGTTCAAACCAGGGTCCCATCCCCAAAGTATCTCAGTATGCATATGCACTTAATTCAAAACCTGAAAAAATCTGAAATCCGAAACACTTCTGGTACCAAGCATTTCATATAAGGGATACTCAACCTGTATAGACTTTAAGTGCTATGAATATTCAGAGAAAAGGAAAAGTATTATTGCTTGTGATTGCCAGTGGGGATTTCACAGGGGAAGCGGGTCTTGAAGAAAATGTAGAATTCAGATTAGCTGGATTGGGCTAGAAAACTTTCATTAGCATTTCTTTTTTTCATTAGCATTTCTAGGTAAAATGATAATTGCTTAGCAAAGACCCTATGGGAGAAATTAGCTGGTTTAAGAAAACAGTGAACTTTGTTCTAGGAATTAGTAGGAAATATAATTAGATCATTAAACTGAAACTAATTGATCAAGAGCCTTGAGTTCCTAATTGAGGAATTAAGAACTGTTGAAAATAAAATCCCTCTACAGAAGCATTTTAATCGAGGTTTTATCTTGTTTAAAAATCTAAGATTTTCTTAAATTACAATATTATTAACTAATATTGGGTGTTATATTGTGCTAACCATTGTTCTAAGTGTGTTAAATGTAACAGCTCATTTAATCTTTGTAACAGCCCTTTATATTAGGCTCTGTTTTAACCTTATTTTGCAAGTGAGGATACAGAACGGGTAAGTACTTTAACTTGCTCAAGTTGACACAAGCAAGTAACAGAGCCAGAATTTAAACCTAGTTAGTCTATAGCACTAGATCCTACATTCTTATGTACTATATATATATATATAACCTTATGAATGAGATATATAAGTGCTGCAGATATATTTTGAGACTTGGACAATTGAAGCTGACTTAACTCTTTTATTGAAAAGATAATTTTCTCAGATACTACTGACATTGGCATACTGCAATCTCTTCATCCCAAATACATTTTTTCTTTAAGAAAAATCTCCCTAAGGACTCTTTGAACTAGAACATTTTTAAATTAATTTATTAGTTTGTTATATGAAGTGATTTGATTTATCTCTTGTAAAGTCCTTATTTCAACAATCTTTCTGTTACAACAGGGCTTCTGGTTGGGACTCTTGATTCAGTCTTAGACTCCACTGCTAAAGTAGCTCCATTTCGCATCCTACACCAGACCCCAGATTCTCAAGTTTACTTGTCAATTGCATGTGGTGAGTATGTTTTTTTAAAACATAATTAAAATTAAATAGGCGTACTAAAAAGCTGAGTATTTCTATTTATCTATGCTCTGTCGTTGTTTTGAGATTTAAAAACAAGTTACATGTGCAACTTGACTAAGGATCTGGGTTATTAGATTTTTTTTTTTAAATCCATTGGTGTGAGGGACCTGAAGCATGTGGTCTAGCAGGGCTGATTCTGAACAGATTTTGCTTACTGTTACTGCTATATGACTCCTTTCTTTAACTTCTGCTTTATCCAACTGCTGGGAAGATGGGTACTTCCCTATGAAATAAATTGTTTCATTTTTAATAACTCAAATGAGAAGAATCTGAAGTTATCTGTGAGCACAAAACATAAAGGTTGTCCCCTAAGGAAGTATAAGCCTGGAAAATTAAACCTTTTTTATTCACACACCCGCCTTCTCAGAAAAAGCATCATATCCTTGAAATATGAAGGAATGTCTTACAGTTCATGCTACATATTCATTCATGCCAGGGTGGTTCAGATGCTTCCACTTATATATTATGGGTAGAAAAGGAATTAGGATAATTCTTCCTAATAAAGCAAGTCAAAATGAATTTTTAAAAATCTGCATTGACAGTTTCTTACTTCCTTTTGTGATGCCATTATAATGTTGGTCTAAATTAGAATCCCAGATTTCTAGCTTTTTGATATTGAAAAACTGCCTTTCTGTCTTTTCCCCCTCTGTTCTTAAGTAGATATATTATACTTTAAAAAAAAAAAGAACAAAAGTACATGAGCTTCTGGAACATTCATACGTGTGCACATATAGCATATAATTTTTTAGGATGTGTAGCTTGCTTTTTATATTTCTCCCTAAATTTCTTTTAGAGTTACCAGTGAGTCTTTTCTCCTGGCTCTCTTAAATTGAATGTCATTTAACCTAAATGAGGATGACATTATACCTGCTGACCTACAAGAATTCTGTAACCTCAACTTTTGTTAGTAAAAATTATTTTTAAAAAAGATAATTGTATAACCTATTTCCCCAAATTAACCTGATACAGAAATATAGTAGCTGCCTACTAATGAAGCTCCCTTATACCAAAAGAATCAAACTTAAGGCCTTAACATTTCCCCATGACTTTTATTTGTGGATCATTAAAGTTATTATTCTTGGTATGGTGATTTAGTAACATGAATAAAATTCTAATTGGATTGTAGGAAATAGGCCATTTGCAATGTCAACAAAATTTTTAATATGCCAGTCTCCATATATTTAAAAATATACTAAAAAGTCAGCATATTTCTTTTGAAATTTATATAATCCACAGTGCTAAAAAGACTTTAAAGCTATGTGAGTGATAGGAGGATATTGATAGATACTGAAATATTCTTCAAGCCAAGGCAACTAGGGCTAATAATATTTAATCTCACCCTCAGCAAGCCTCCTAACACTGATTCAGCAGGTCACATGGGTTTAACCTTGCTACAGAATTTCTAACCTCCTTTATGAAATTTCTGTAAGTTTATTAGGTCTTTTGATGAATCGGATGACTCTGAACAAAGGTTTCATGGCTTCTGAAACAAGTAAAGTGGCCACAGTTGAAATCTACATTTACTTAGCATGTGTAGGATTGTTACATACATGCTGTTTTCAGTCACACATATTGTAGACACGGTACTAATTGCATTATTTAGAGACCAAGGATTGAATTATGCATTATGTATTTTCTGGTACTCTACATATTCTCTTAAAAGATACAAGTTATTCTTTTTTTATTGCATTTTAGGTTTTGGGGAACATGTGAATAACATGCAAGATTGTTGCATAGGTACACACATGGCAGTGTGATTTGCTGCCTTCCTCCCCATCACCTATATATGGCATTTCTCTGCATGGTATCTCTCCCCAACTCCCCACCTCTGGCTGTCCCTCCCCTATTTCCCTCCGACATACCCCAGCGTATAGTGCTCCCCTCCCTGTGTCCATGTGTTCTCACTGTTCAACACCCGCCTATGAGTGAGAACATGCGGTGTTTGATTTTCTGTTCTTGTGTCAGTTTGCTGAGAATGATGGTTTCCAGGTTCATCCATGTCCCTACAAA
>CAUYQU010095530.1:0-20956 GCA_963574635.1 Cheracebus regulus
AAAAGAAGTAGCACTGGAATAGAAATTTCCTCAGCAAGGCAATTTACCTCCATAGAAGGGTGCAGCTCACAGATGGAACAATGGCGAGTCCACACCTGAACAAGGGAGGGGAAGGGGTTCTTATTCCTGATGGAGGTAGCCGCTACTGCTGTGTCGCTCCCCTATTGGCTAGGGTTAGGCTGCACAGTTTAGGCTAATTCCAATTGGCTATTTTAAAGAGAGCAGGGGTATGAGCCGGAGTGGCGGGGTGGGTAATTTGGCAGGAAGGACAGTTATGGGACAGGTCAGAGCAGGTAACCAGGGACCAAAGCAGGTGACCAAAGCAGGTGACCAGAGCAGACGACCAGAGCAGGTGACCAGGATGAGTCAGAACAGACCAGGGGACTTCAGGGGGAATAGATGTGAACTACTGATTAGAACTGGTGGAAAAGGTTGTTTACTGAAACTACAAGGAAGTTAAACTTTAAAATGGAGGACAAAGAACTGAACATACTGACATACTGATTCTTTGAAGACAAACTTGGAGTTCAGTGTATCTAACGATTGATTGAAACTGGAAACCAGAATAGCAGGAGGATACTCGGTGCCATTTGTCTTCTGGACTGGGTTTTTTTAAAAAAATTATTTATTTTAGAGACAGGGTCTTCTGTCACCCAGGCTGTAGTGCAGTGGTGTGATCATAGTTCACCAGCCTCAAAGTTGAGCTCAAATGGTCCTCCTGCCTGCTGAGTAGCTAGGACTAAAGGTGCACATCACCATGCCAGACTAATTTTTTTTTTTTAACATTTTGTAGAGATTGGGGTCTCACTATGTTGACTAGGCTGGTCTTGAACTCCTGGCCTCAAGGGATTCTCCTGCCTCAGCCTCCCAAAGGGCTGGGATTATAGGCATGAGCCACCATGGCCAGCCAGCATTAGGTTTTACTCAAAGTTTTGGGAAAATAAGATAAATTCCACTCAACATCTATTGCAGGAATTAGTTAATTAGTTAATATAATGCTCTGTTATAGTTTTTCTGGGGCAGATCATTCACATTTCTAGGTCTTGGTTGTCTCATATGTGGATGGGGTGGTGGGTATGCCTCTAGGAAGGTGGCAGAAACTGGACTGCGTTGCCTCTTCAGATCTGTCAGGTAGAGCTTTGGGTCTATAGAGTTCATGGTTTTAGGGTTGCTTGAGTTTGAGCTTTTTCTCTTCTCATCTTTGTTTCAAAAACTACATTCATGTCAAAGCACTTCATAGTTGTGAAGTGCCAGACATAGAAAGAGGAACAAATCCATTAGCTGGGTGTGGTGGCATGCGCCTATAATCCCAGCTACTCAGGAGGCTTAGGCAGGAGAATTGCTTGAACCCGGGAGGCGGAGGTTCCAGTGAGCTGAGATTATGCCATTATACTCCAGCCTTGTGACAGACTGAGACTCTGTCTCAAAAAAAAGAGAGAGGGACAAATCCTAGCTGGGGGGACGAGAGAGGATTGTGTTCATTAGTCTCCTCCCAGCTACCAGAGGCAGGGCTATTAGCAAAAGTCAAGAGTTCTTTCAGAGTTATTTGTCAGCAAGTCTTCCTCCAATCGAAAGCCCATTTGGTTGGCAAGGCTAATGAAAGTTTATCCTAGAGACCTTGGGTATCTGGTGTAGGAAACGTATTTCACAGACTCTTCCCAAAGCATTGTACTAGGTGCTGTGTGGGAGAGACAATGGTGGTGTCATAAAAGAACACTGGGTAGGCTGGGGGCAGAGGCTTACACCTATAATCCCAGCACTTTGGGAGGCTGAGGTGGGCAGATCACCTGAGGTCAGGAGTTTGAGACCAGCCTGTTCAACATATAGTAAAACCCTGTCTTTACTAAAAAATACAAAAATTAGCTAGGCATGGTGTGCATGTCTGTAATTTCAGCTACTTGGGAATCTGAGGCAGGAGAATCACTTGAACCCGGGAAGCGGAGGTTGCAGTGAGCCAAGATCATGTCACTGCACTCCATTCTGGGCAAGAGAGTAAGACCCCGTCTCTGAAACAAACAAGAAACAAACCCCAAAAAACCTAACACTGGGTATAGGGTTAGGAAGATCTGAGCATACAAAACAAAGACAGAAAAGTGGACTTAGTGTTTCAGTCTAAGACTAAGTATTGAGTCTAATATGAATAACAAATGTTTATGTAAAGCTTACTGTGTGCCAAGCACTACTCTAACCACATAAAATGTATCAAATCATGTAAAATGCACCAACTCAATGACTCCTCATGGCAATTTTATGATGCAGACACTGTCATTGTGCCCATTTTACAGGTGGAGGGACTGAGGCATGTCAAGGTTGAACAGCAAGGAAGTGGTGGGCTGGCTTCAGATTCTGTGCCCTTCACCACTGTGCTATGCTGCCTCTCTGAAGGAAGTAGTGGCTCCTCGGGATATTGTCAAAATTAAAAAAGGATTAAATAGTAAAATATAATGAGAACATTTGAATGCACATTTTAAAAGTACAAAAAAGAGGGAGCCACACAGGCACGTTTACGTGGGTCAGGAGTGACTGTTTTGTTGCACTCTTTGGCATCTGCCAAGCGCGATTTCTCAAGGATGTGGTGGTTGGCTGACTGCCCTTGCAGCCACTGGATTCCTCTCTCTCTGATTTTTCTTCCTTTCCCCCTGCCCTCTGAAACCTTCCTCTAGGCTTTCCTTGCCCTTGTTCTCTTTCTAGGAGCTTGCATTAGTTTTTGGAGAAATGGAACCAGCAGGAGGTGCATGTCTTTCTATTTATAAATGTATCTGTATATATACTCTCTCTGTCTCTAAATCTCTCTTTCTCTCTAGAGAGACAGAGGTCTCTCTCTCTCTCTCTCTCTCTCTCTCTCTCTCTCTCTCTCAGATATCATCTCCATATATGCTCATATAGGTAGTTTTTTTTCTTATTTGAAACAGAGTCTTTCTCCTTTGCCCAGGCTGGAGTGCAGTGGTGCGATCTTGGCTCACTGCAACCTCTGCCTCCCAGGTTCAAGCGATTCTTGTGCCTCAGTCTCCTGAGTAGCTGGGATTTCAGGTGCATGTCACAATGTCGGACTAATTTTTGTATTTTTTGGCAGAGACAGATTTCACTATGTTGGCCAGGTTGGTCTCGAACTCCTGGCCTCAAGTGATCTGCTCACCTTGGTCTTTCAAAGTGCTGGAATTACAGGTGTGAGCCGCTGCGGCTGGCCAATATATTTTATTCTTTTAACTACTTTATTATGTAAAGTGAAATATTTTATTCCTTAAAATTGACTTATATTTGGCTAGGCACAATGGCCCATGCCTGTAATCCTAGCACTTTGGGAGGCCAAGGTGGGAGGATTACTTGAGGCTAATAGTTTGAGACCAGCCTGAGCAACAAAGTGAGACCCTATCTCTACCAAAAAAAAAAAAAAAAAAAAAGACTAGCCCCGTGTGTGGTGTGTGCCTGTCGTCCCAGATATGCAGGAGGCTGAGGCTGGAAGATCACTTGAACCCAGGAGTTCAAAGTTGCAGTGAGCTCTGATTGCACTACTGCACTCCAGCCTGGGCAACAGAGTAAGACACTGTCTCAAAAAAAAATATTTTGATATCTTTCTATCCCTTTATCTCTATTTATCTCTATCGTCTATGTACGCATGTGATATGGTTTGGCTGTGTCTCCTAGAATTCCCACGTGTTGTGGGAGGGACCCAGGGGGAGGTAAGTGAATCACGGCGCCGGTCTTTCCCGTGCTATTCTCGTGATGGTGAAAAAGTCTCACGAGATCTGACGGTTTTATCAGAGGTTTCCGCTTTGGCTTCTTCCTCATTTTTCTGTTGCTGCCGCGATGTAAGAAGTTCCTTTCACCTCCCGCCGAGATTCTGAGTCCTCCCCAGCCACGTGGGACTGTAAGTCCAATTAAACCTCGTTTTCTTCCCAGTCCTGGGTATGGCTTTGTCAGCAACATGAAAACAGACTAATGCAGTATGTATGTAGATTTATTTTAAGAAATTGGCTTATGCAGTTGTGAGGCTGGCAGGTCCAAAATCTCCAGGGTGGGCTGGCAGGCTGGAGACCCAGGGAAGAAGTGATGTTGCCATCTTGAGTCTAGAGGCAGAATTCCTTCTTTACGAGATGTCACTCTTTTTCTCTCAAGGCCTTCAGCTGACTGGATGAGGCGTATCCACGTTATTGAAGGCCTTACCCACGTTCTACTAATTTAAATGTTAATCACACCTAAAAAATGCCTACATAGCAACAACTAGACTAATGTTTGACCAAACAACTGGGTACCATGGCCTAGCCAAGTTGACACATAAAATTAACCATTGCAGAACCACTTGAAGGGAGCTCGGGATCATTTGGCTTCTGTTAGTTTTCTAAAACACTGGGAAGGCTCTGGTACTGAGTCCCCAGGGGACACAACTTTAGTTCTCTCTAAAAGGGAACTCTGTCCAAACTTTAGAGAACTTTTTTTTTCCTTCCCAAGAAATCTATCAATGCACAGAATTGGACTTTGGTTGGTAAGTCTAAGTCTTGGTCTCCGGCACTTGATTTCTAGTCCCATTTCTGGTTTCCAACGAAGGAGCTCATGTTTCATCCCACATTGTCCTCCTCAAAAACATGAGCTCAGTTCTTCTTCCGACCTGAACTCCTCTAGTACACTGTACCTGACTCTGGGCACTTAACACTTTGGCTCCTGTATTGTAATCGATACACATTTTCTAGCCCCTCCTACCCCTCCACCAGCGGGGTAGGTTTGCTGAGGGCAAGCCCTAAGCTCACACTTTCTGCATGGCTGCTCCTGTGCCGACGACACTGCTGCTGCATAAACATTGCTCATTGGAGACAATTTGCAACACTGATTCTCTGTGATGTTTCTTGGGCAGGAACGTGATTGGCGTCAGCCTCAATTGAAGACTATGTAAAAAAGGAAGGAGAAAACTTGACGCCTACCATGGACAGAGGCTGACACCGCCTGTCTAGCTTTTGCACTTCCGTGTATCTAGCGGTCAAAATAAGTCTTGCGGCTGAATTAGGCTGTGAAGATGGTTGTGCCTTTTATTTTCAGACAGATCCTTGCCCAGCTTGGACTGAGGGCTGTGTAGCATTAGGGACGGTGGGAGTTTGCCTGGGGTGGGGACGGAACTGCTGGGGAAAAGCTTTTGTAGGGGTGGGTTGCTAGACGTAGTCAAGAAGCTGCATTGGTTTCCTATTGCTACTGCAGCAAATCACACTTTCGGTGGCTTAAAACAACATACATTCGTTATTTTTACAGTTCAGCAGGTCAGATCTGACATAAGTTTTGGTAGGCTGACATCAAGATATTGGCAGGACTGTTCCCTTCTGGGAGCTCTAGGGGAGAATCTCTTTCCTTGCCTTTTCCCGATGCTAGGCACTGCTCTCATACCTTGGCTGGTGGCCTCGTCCTCCAACTTCAAAGTCAGCAAGGGCCGGTGGAGTCCTTGCGTTGCATCAGTCTGACCACTGCTGCATTTCTCTTCTCCTTTTAAAGACCCTTCTGTAAACGTTACACTGGGGCTGGGCACGCTGGCTCATGCCTGCGATCCTAGCACTTTGGGAAGCTGAGGTGGGCAGATCACCTGAGGTCAGAAGTTCAAGAACAGCTTGGCCAACATGATGAAACCCCCATCTCTACTAGAAATACAAAAATTAGCTGAGTATGGTGGCGAGCGCCTGTAATCTGAGATACTTGGGAGGCTGAGGCAGGGGAGCTGCTTGAACCTGGGAACTGCTCGAACCTGGGATGTTGCACGAGCCGAGACTGCGCCATTGCACTCCAGCCTGGGTAACAAGAGTAAAACTCCGTTTCAAAAAAAAAGGTGGGGCACGGTGGCTCACGCCTGTAATCCCAGCACTTTGGGAAACTGAGGCAGGCAGATCACTAGATCAGGAGATTGAGACCATCCTGGCCAACATAGTGAAACCCAGTCTCTTCTAAAAATATGAAAATTAGCTTGGCATGGTGGCGTGTGCCTGTAATCCCAGCTACTCAGGAGACTGAGTCAGGAGAATCGTTTGAACCAGGGAGTCGGCAGTTGCAGTGAGCTGAGATCGTGCCACTGCACTCCAGCGTGGCCACAGAGAGCGACTCCATCTCAAAATAAATAAATAAATAAATAAAGTTACACCGGGCCTACCCAGATTGTTACACTGGGCCCACCCAGGATAACCCCTGTATCTAAAGGTGCTTAATTTAATCACATTTGCAATTTTCCCTTTCCCACATAGCAACATATTAATAGGTTCCAGGAATTAGGATGTGGAGATCCTTAGGGAGCTATTATTATTTTACCTACCATGATGGCCTTATGATTTCCATTTAAAATAAGTAATTAGTGTAAGATATAACTTTAAATGGAAAGGTATGACAATTTTACTTAACAATGTTAGACTTTTTTAGAGAGTTTGAGATAAAATATATTTATGCTTTATTTATTAAATTTGTAACTTATTTACTTGAGAATGTTTTGGTTATTAAGGCTGTAAGCTTATCTGAGCAGGTATTTGCAGTGCTTTTTAGAAAAGCAAATGCATTCAATTTATAATTGAAGTGCTTAAAAATCAAATGTATCAGATTTATAATTGTGGCTTTAAAATGTTTAAAGGAATTTTTATTAAGTTTGTAAAAGAGAATTACTTTTTAGAGGACTGTAGTCTGTTAAATTTGAGTTTATTAAGAGTAATAAAAGGTCCTATTATTTTGTCTTAAAATTTACTAGACCTGTAAATTAAATGTCAAGATTTGTTAGATGAATTTAAAGGAAACTAATGAAAACTGGGTCTCTGTATTTGTGACTTTATCAACGAACATTAATTTTAAACCAACAAGCTGTAAGTAATTCTATCTATGCACATAAACTTATGCAAATTTTTGTCTAGTTAAGGGTAGGTATGTGATCCTAAGACTTTAAAAAGTATTTTTTTAATGTATATATCACCTAACCTTTTTGGCACCAGGGACTGCTTTCTGTGGACCAGAGGGACGTGGGGGGGATGGTTCTGGAATGAAACTGTTCTACGTCAGATCAACAAGCATTAGATTTTCATAAGAAGCACACAACCCAGGGGCCGTGGATGCACAGTTCACAACAGGGTTCGAGCTCCTATGAGACTCTAATGCCACCACTGATCTGACAGGAGGTGGAGCTCAGGTGGTGACCCTCATTTGTCTGCTTCTTATCTCCTTCCTAACAGGCCACTGGCCAGTACTGGTCAACAGCCTGGGGATTGGGGACCCCTGCTGTATATGGTTTTATTAATTCATTCAGCCCTGGCACTGTGCTGGGTACTATGCAATTGCCACAAGTAAGACTATGATGTAACGAAGTCCCTAGGCAAAGAAGTGTGATGGGAAATGAGATTTACTCAGTTGGGAGAGGCTTTAGTAAGGCAGTGGCTTAAAGGTGCTAATCAGACGGATGGTAGATGGTAGGGGAATAACATTCTAAGTAGGCATACTACTTGAGCAAAGAAGGCTTGTCATATTTAGGGAATGGTGAGATTCTATGATCCTAGTGGAGGTTTAACAAAATGATCTCTCATTACTCTCATGCACTTTTTGTCATTTTCTGATTGACAGTACTGGCTAGATTAGAGGGTGTCCCAGAGTGAAAATATCAAGTAAGCCAGTCTCCCGCACATCAGTCACCTGAAAAAATCATACCCACCTGGAAACACAGTGCAGTTCTGAACCTGATTCTTAGACTCTTGTTGCTCAGGGAATAACAATAATCATTAACATTGACTCAGCTCATAGTATGTGCCCGTCCCCAAGCACTTCATATGTGTTAGTTCACTTAACCCCCTGAGCCATAGGAGTTAGGTAGAGTCGAGGAAATTGAGACACAGAGGGGTGAAGTGAGGTGACAAGGGCCACTCTGCAGGTAAGTGGCAGGACCATGATTTGAACCTTGTACAGCTGGTTCTCTTTCTGCAATGTCCATGCCCTCATTGCTTTGGGGCTGGCTCCTTCAACCTCACTTCATCAGAGAGGCCCCTGCTGCTTTGGTCCTAACTGTCTTAAGTGGGTCCCAGTTGTTCTATATCTCAACCCTTTGTCTATTCCCTTCATATTGGTTATTACAAATAATTTGTACTTGATTTCTTTTCTCTTTCCCTCCTCCCCTTCCCCTTCCTTCCTTCCTTCCTTCCTTCCTTCCTTCCTTCCTTCCTTTCTTTTCTTTCTTTTTTGAGGCAGAGTCCTTGCTTTGTCACCCAGCCTGGAGTGCATGGCACTATCTCAGCTCATTGCAACCTTTGCCTCCCAGGTTAAAGAGATACTCCTATCTCAACTTCCCAATTAGCTGGGACTACAGGCATGTGCCACCATGCCCAGGTAATTTTTGTATTTTTAGTAGAGATGGGGTTTTACCATATTGACCAGGCTGGTCTCGAGCTCCTGATCTCAAGTGAGCTACCCACTTTGGCTGCCCAAAGTGCTGGAATTACAGGTGTGACCCACTGCACCTGGGCTGCCTTTCTTACTAGAATCTAAATTTTATTAAGGCAAGGACGATCCCATCTTTGTTGCCAAAACAAAACAAAACAAAACAAAAAACCCCAAAAACCAAATAAAAAACAAAAACAAACCCCAATGCCCCCCACCCGCCCACATAAAAGGCAAGCACAATTGCTGTCTTATTCACCACCCTATTCCCAGTGCCTTGCACAGGTCTAGCATATAGTAGCTGTTCCATGAATGCCTGTTGATGAATAAATTGATGTTGACTTCAAAATTCATTATTTCCTAATCATTCTGCTGTGCGAACAGTATATGAAAATATTCAATTTAAGCATAATGCTGTATTATAGACTCAGGTTGGTATTCAGCAACAAGCTGATTTTTCTATGGATTCCTAGAAATTTTACAAAAATGGTAACAAGTTTCTGGGAGAAGGAATATAAGTCTCAATAGGCAAAAGATAAACATACTCGGTATGATAAAAAGCCAACTTGAATTGAGACACACTAAAAATGCACCAGTGTGTGTTGTTGGAAAAACATTTATTGCAATTCAGTGTCAAAAGTTTTTTACAAAAATATGCCACCGTCTGGTACAAACAACTATAAAAAATCAGTTCATCATGCAAGAAAAGTGTGCAAATAATTTATACAGAAGGACTCAGCTCACACAATATTAAATAAACATCTTTACATGTAATTGGTCTAACTTTATGCTTTAGTTACAATGTTCAACCTCCTCTAATATTTTTCATTTAAAAAAGTACATTAAAGCTTCTAAGCTTAGGACACAGGCTGTAATATACACCCACTTTAGCCAGGGTGATTGGCACTTGGTAGAATAAAGATGGCACGAAGGGTTCCCAAGTATAGAATACAGCTTGGAGCCTTCTGCTTAACAGACTTGTGCATCGTTAATTAAACAAACACATCTATACTCAAAGACAGAAAAAGTAATGTTTAAACTCCAGAATTAATGTTGTAGCAGATGGAGTTTCAAGAAGTTCAGAGTTTTGGAGCAGCCATCATTTTTGGCCAAATGGAGCAGGGCCTAAGTTTTGAGAGATTCTCCAGGAAGCTTTGTTTGCTGAGTGAATTCAAGGACACTTTGAAAAATGCCCAGCAGACAAAGTCATGAATATCGCGGCCCCTTGCTCCTGGCTGCCTCATGGAATAATCCCCCTTTGGTTAGTAAAAGATGAGGTTTAGAGGAGAACGAACATCTGCTGGGATAGAAACGCACTGAATCTCATAGCTGGTCCTGAAGGAGGAAATGGAGAAGATGGACTAAATGTACCTCTGAGTCTAGGGGAGAGGAAACACCTGCTTCAGAATCTCAGTTTCTAGGAAGCAAGCCACTGCCCAGTCCTTCTGTCTTTTTTATAAGGGCTGTTTTTGTAATAAAAATGTTAAGTACCCAAGGAAAAAATAAATTTGTCAAAATTTGCTGCTTTCTTTATAGCAGGCAGGTTGTACTCACTGGAATACCACATTTACAATGGAATCAGAGGTCTGCAAAAACATTAAGCGGCTCCTTAACTTCTCCAGTAAGAATCAGGGCCTTGAAATGGAAATGTTAACGGCCACATGGCCAACACTGGGCAGTCTCCCATGCCTTCCACAGTGAAGGTCTTGAGAAGAATCACATCCAATGTCCTGTGTCTCCAGCTACACCAAAAGGTGCTTGGGGTGGAGGGCTGGGGGCACCTGAAGTTGGCATTCAGCTCTGCCACTGAGTACCGGCTGGGCTGAGGCATGTCCCCTAAACATTCTGGACCTCTTTCTCATCTTGAAAGGCAGAAGCTCTAAGTCTAACATCCAGGGTAGGAGTTTCCATTCTTTGGAAAACCAAAGAGGGCTACTCTCCTTAATGAAACTGAGAAGAAAGTATCTACAGAAAATACTGAATTTAAAGGAATTATGACCTTGTTTGTTGAAGCCATCAAGGACCCAAGATATATCAAAGAGCAACATCTCTGTATTGGCCTTGAGTTTCAGAGTGTTTTGAGGTCTGTTTAAGCACGAATAGGATTTTAGGCCAGCATCCAGTCAGAAGAGATAGTTCACAGACTCAAAGAGTTGGAAACAGATTAAAAAAAAAAGATGTCAACATAGAAAATGATGATAGAGTTTAGTTAAAAAAAATGCACGCATAAAATTACAGTTTAAAAAATTCACACATAAAATGGAGTGTTTGCATAGCAAGACATTATTGCACTTACAGCCTGGTAGAAAAACATAAACTCAGGTGTATATTTTATAATAAACATTGTATTGAACGCTAAGAATGATATACTGTTGAACATCTCTTGAATGGTTTGCCTCCTTGTAAATCATACCACTTGTTTAGACAATTGAAATTCCAAGCTTTTTCTCTTCTCTCATATAAAAACAACAGATACAAGGAGCCTCTGTTAGCAGCAAGCTCCTCATGGGACAGGGTATGTGAATCCACAAAGATGAGAACTGTGGCAATAGCAGAATACACATCTACTACCTTACTTCCCAAGTGCTAGTAGAACCTGCTTTAGTGTTCAGAATTTTGTAGTGCAAATTCAGTTCCTCAGAAATACACCCTTCAAGCCACTTGAATGTAAACCTGATCATCCTTACACAAACATCATCTCACAACTGATACACTGGGGATGCTTTCACCTGATGGCTTTTGTTTATCTGCCATTGGCCGTCCTGTCCAACTGATTTGTCTGTTCAAAGTAACAGCATTGAGTAATCATGCAATCTAGTTTAAAATGCCATTGGATTCTTTTCTGGGTCTTGCTCTCTAGTGTGAGCACTCTTGAGCTTCACATATTCTCCTTGTCCCAAATGCAGGGCCTTACTCTCAAGAGACTCTAGGCTCACTGCCCATAAACCTTTGAGTTGGACCAAATCTTAATATCCCTGTGGATTTGCTCATACTGCCCTGGGCGAACTCTTTCCTTATTTGGAAGTCTGAATTACTTCATATTTGACATCTATTTTGAAATTCTGTTTTACAGGGTTTAGGATGGGGGTAGGTAGGCACAGGAAAGAGAGGAGAGCATTCTCTTCCAGCAGTTTCCATTGTTGTGCCCCTTCTGGCTTTTAGACCAGCAGTTCTGAGACAGGCATTATTTGCTTTTGTTTGATAGGTCAGGTTGTCCAGGATGGTTTGCTAATATTATTGTTCAAAGAGCAAGAATTGTCTTAGCTCTACTTACTTATATGTGAGGCTCTGGCCATACTTAACAGATACCACGTGGCACTAACACAGATACACTGTGCCTGCTGTGCTGTTCCTATCATCCCCACACAAGCCACAGCATCAAAGACATGCCATTTCCATTCCTTTCCCTCTCCCTCTCTACCTGCCATTTTCTTCCTTATTCTCCTCTTCCAATGAAAGAGAACCACAAAGGTTGATTTCTTTTTCATTTTCCTTAAAAAATGTCCTTGACTCTGTCATACACCAGCTCCAATAACACAGAAGGACAAGGGGAGATCCCACCGGCACCATCTTGGTAAATATTTCAGAAGACCGTAACCCTTCTCTTGGGGCAGGGGTCGTCTTGCACAGATGCACATGGTTGCTTCGGGTCGATCGTGCAGGCATGTGCACTGCTGACAGTCTGAGACCAGTGTCCCAATTTTGTGCTGACAGTCCACAGCAGGCAATGTTTCTGGGACTGCAAACCTGAAGGCGACGAGGAGTTTCTACTTTCTTGATCAGCATGAAGGGGCAGAGATCACAAGTTGGTGGCGAGATGTGGAAGGTCACGAACCCCTAAATCTAAAAATGTCACTAAGAGTCAAAGGTTCCAGAGCTCTCTCAGTGACGGCACACCCAGCTCCACCCCACATCTTTAAGGAAGCTGCTGAGAAGCTGGAGAGAACCTGACAATTACGGAAGGAGTGGCTTTTTATTCAACAGTCTAGGTCCCGCATTCCCAATGTGAAATTGATTCGGGGGCGGGGGGATTGCAAAAAAACAAAAACCAAAACAAAACCTTAGATATTACAATGGTTCATGGCCCTCCAAAGCTCAATCTTACCCAACAAAATCCTATTCTTCATATTTAGTTTTTCTTATTAGGGAAAATTTAAATTCAATATAATTTTTTTCTCCTTTGGGGAGATGATAATGAAAAAAAACTTGAGAAATCCTGGTGTAAGCACAAACATTGCAAAGTGAGGAGCACTGAAGAGTAGGTTCCGTCTCTTCAGAAAGCTGATACGTGGGTAGTGTGCTATTGAGGGCAGGGATGAAGAGGTGTTGTATCACTAGCTTGTCTCTTGCCTCATTTCTCTTCATGCTTAGCCATATTCCCCCTTTCCAAGTCACCCCAAAGGTCATCTCTTAAAGACACACTGTTCCTCAACTTGAATGTAGACCAGGTTCCTATTTCTGCTTCACTTATTTGCCAAGGGCATGCAAACTTTATTTGGAAAAAAAAAAAAGCATATACAACTGCAAATATATGTACACTGTTGTAGGAAAGCAACAATATTCTATAAAAAGTAAAAAACAAAAACATCCCCCATCTGCTCCCAGGAATATTTTACAACAAACTCATTAGGTCCTGAGATTTCCTTTCTTCTACAGTTACCTGCTGATATTTGCATCGCAAGATCCCCTTGGAATCTTCGTATTTTAACTACCCATTCCGGAAGCAAATTTAAGATGAACTTGTGGTACCTCTCTTCCCTATTTAGCTGGAACTCCAGCCTTGATTGTTCATCACCCACCTTTGCAAAAAGCCCCAGCTCAGATGGACTCATTTGGATGTTGGACCTCAGGAAAAGAAGCTCCTCAGCTCATCTCCCTGACAAGGGGAACAGCAATTGGTAAGCTGTTTAACTTGCTGATTGTAAAACCTGTCTTTCAAGCCCCAGCACTCCAGCCCCACTCAGTCCACAGACATAGGCTTATCCATGAAGATACCCAAGGAAGGAAGTTAAGCAGGAATAAGGAAGTCTTCACAGCTATTTTATTGGGTGACAAATGCTATCATCTTTTCTGCAGCAGGACGTCCTCTGGGACAGCTTTTTTTGTTTTGTTTTGTTTTAGAGACAGGCTGGAGTGCAGTGGCACGATCATAGCTCACTACAAACCTCGAACTCCTGGGCTCAAGCCGTTCTCCCCTGGGGACTGTTTTAAATTAGCCTTCTCTTCCCCCAAATGAGCTACAACATGACAGGAAAAAAGGAACATGTACTTTGGGGTTGTTCTGGTAAACAGACAACTCCAAGGAGGGCCCTGTTTGCCTGAAAAGGAAGTCTGAAACCAGAGGATGGTTGCCTCCAATATCCCTTTCCATTTTAAATCACTTTTTATAGTGATGAAAACACTTACAAGAAAAACAGACACTGCCTACTGGATCACATGCGCTGTCAGAGAGGGCACTCTATGCTTTTAGAGGTAGACCATGTGTGGTGTCTCTGTAGGGTAAGGTTCTGTGCCCATGCAGGTTTAGGATGGGTGGCGTTTCCTTCGCCTTCTCAAAACAAACACCAGATCAAACCCCAAAGCCCAAGGGTTTCTCCTATGTAGTTTTCTTTCTTCTTCTTTTCTTTTCTAAACACACTTTCACATTGTAAACAAAGCATTCTATTTTGTATTTGAGTTTTGCCTTTTTCTTCCTAGGGAACTCTAAAGGAGTTTCCGTGAACATCAAGAGAATTCCATTTTCACCGCTGAAATAGAATTATTGCCCTTATAGTCTTGCCGGCAAATTGTTAGAAAAAAAGTTTATTTACAGTATCTCTGCTTTTCCATACCAATCCTAGTGAGCAGTTCACATTCTTAAATTCCCCGTCAGCAACTGTGTTTCTCCCCTCCAATGTCCTCTCCATGACTTATCTCTGAAGATTCGAGCCAATGTTTAAAATGTACACTATTTACAAACGAAGTGTCCAAATGCCATATTCCCAGCTCTCCAGGCAGCAGGGGGATCTTTCTGAAGTGTTTTCATGTGCTGGGGTTCAGAACTTGAACAAGTTGATAAAGTCTTGGGGTGAAAGTGAAACGGAGCAGCTCTCTGGGTTATTGGCAGTGCACGGATGGTCAGTGCCCTGGAAAGAAACACATGGTTATGACATGGTTAGGTTCAAGTTCTCAGAGGCTGTTCATTGGCTTTTGGCACCATAAGGCATTTTCCAGCTTCAAAGCAACGATTCTCTGTCAATAATGCTACAGGCCTAAATGGTGCAGGTTCTCTCTCGTAGGTGGGAGCTTTAAAAGTAGATTTCATGAAGACAGAGGGTAGACTGGTGGTTACCAGAGCAGGGAAAGGGAAAAAGGAGGGGACGCAGGGAAGTGGATCAATGGGTGGAAAGATGTGGTACGATAGGAGAAAGACCTGCTGTTAGATCAGTAAGTGAATACAGTTTACAATAATCTATTGAACATATCAGGCTGTGCGCAGTGGCTCACACCTGTAATCCCAGCACTTTGCGAGGCTGAGGCAGGTGGATTACTTGAGGCCAGGAGTTCAAGACCAGCCTGGCCAACATGGCAAAACCCTGTCTCTACTAAGAATACAAAAATTAGTTGGGCGTGATGGCACATGCCTGTAATCCCGGCTACCCGGGGAGGCCGAGGCAGGAGAATTGCTTGAATTTGGGAGGTGGAGGTTGTAGTGAGCTGAGATTCTACTACTCCACTCCAGCCTGGGTGACAGAGTGAGTGAGACACCGTCTCAAAAAAAATGAAAATCTGTTGAGTATTTCAAAATAACCAGGAGAAAAGAATTGGAATGGTTCTAGTATAAATAAGTGACAAATATTGAAGGTTATGAATGTGTCAAGTACATTGATTTAATCTTTACAAATTCCATGAATTACATGATCACATGGAACCTGAAACTACGTACATCTTTGATGCATCAGTGAAAAAATTTTACAGGTCTGGAAAAACTAAGAGCTGTGTGTTTCCATGTGCAAGTGTGTACCTGTACACACAGAGAGAGGAGGATTTGAGGGTGGGTAGGTGGAACACAGAAAAAAATAAACATAAGAAGGTGAGGAAAATGGAGGTCTATAAAAGTCCTCCATCTCCACCCTCCCAGGCGCTGAATCAGTTTGCCCTCGCTTTCAGCTAGGGACTGTGTGGGGAAGAGGCAGAAAGGTGCTGGCCTCACCATGCTGGCTGGCACTCTTGGCTCTTAGGGGGCTGGGGGTCTGTGGCGGCCACCTCTGAGACACATACCTTCCAGGAAAGGATGTGACAGTGTTTGCAAAGCTGAAGGGTATCTCCATACTGTTCTTTCCTTGGGTAACATCGGACAAGTTTAAAATACATCTTCTTCCAATCCAGCTGCCCTTTGTCTGACAGAATTAATCGTTTGCGGATCTAAAATGAATAAAAGGAATTGCAAGAAAGTTTGTCAAGAAGATGGCCCGTGGTTTTTCTGGTTCTGAAAAGGTTTACTCTCATCTTCTTTCCCCTCTTTTGATTTCTCCAATAGCCAGGGGGGAAAACTGTCATTACAGAAAGAAGTACCTTCTTAGCTCTCTTCAGTTAAACAGTAGCTTTTAACCAAGCTCAAAACAAAACAAAACAAAACAAAAACCAGATGGCTGGTGACATGTTACTAGTGATCTTTACTAAACTGTGGCTGGATGGTCCTTTAAAGTTTAGGTGATCTCAATAAACAACTTCAATCTTTTCTTTGCTATAGCCTTGAGTGATCATTTCCAGGGAGATGTAATAACTGCTTGGCACTAGGGCTCTATTTTCTATCTAAATATTAGTGGCTTCATGAACAGAACTTGTTGAACTCACACATCCATATAAAGAAACTGGGAAAAGACCAACAGACTTGAGGCAGCATGATGAAGGGAAACAGGCTTGGAGCTGGTGTTTGAAGGCCCAGATTCAAGGTCAGGGCCAGTTTCCTCACCCAGAGGGCCACTTGACTAATTTGGATGTGTTACTGAGCCATATGTGGCTTTAGTCCCTTGATCTGTTTAAGGTGGGCACAACAATACCTATCCTTCCCTGGGCCATTAGAATAAAATGAAATAATATCTATAAAAGTACTTTTAAGGCTGGGAGCGGTGGCTCACACCTGTAATCCCAGCACTTTGGGAGGCCGAGGCAGGTGGATCACCTGAGGTCAGGAGTTTGAGACCAACCTGGGCAACAGAGAGAGACCCTATTTCTACAAAAATAATAACTAAAAACTTATCCAGGTGCGGTGGCATGAGCCTGTGGTCCCAGCTACTTGGGAGGCTGAGGTGGAAGGGTCGCTTGAGCCCAGGTGGCTGAGGCTGCAGTGAGCAATGACTGCATCACTGCACTCCAGCCTGGGCCACAGAGCAAGACCCTGTCTCAAAAAAACAGGGAAACCTGGAGTAGGGGGAGCCCAGACCTCAGGCTTGAGCAGGGCGCCAAGGAAGCTGGGGTGGGAGATGGAGAAGGAGGGTGGGAGGAAAGCCTGCTGGGCCTTGCTGACCTGCCGCTCGGAGAAGTGGTACTGGCAGAGTTTCTTCCACAGCAGCCGGTCTTCGCTGAGCACGTGCAGGTCGGGGGCCGCCTGGCCCAGGCTGATCAGGTCCCGGCCATCGCTCAGCCTCTGCATGATGTTCAGTTGTAGGCACAAAGGCAGGTCAGTGAAGGTGAGGCCTTTGAAGGCAGGCTGCAGAGAGAAGGGTGATAATAGGTGACGGGGTCAGGGAGCAGTGATTCACCAGGCTACACCCTCCAAGCATGCAGCTGTCCCCCTGTCCTCTACCCTCGAGGCAGTTTATTGATAAGAGGTCGAAAGCAGTAGTAAATCTCCCCATCCTAAACGCAGACACAGGACCATGGCCATGACCCAGAAAGAACAGCGTGAGGTGGGCTGAGCTGAGTGGTGCCAGAGGGAACTCCTTACATTTCACGAAGCTTTCAACCTTCACTCTTAGAGACTCTCCAAGTAGGGCACGTTGGATCCTCATGCTTTACTCAGTTCACACAATTACAAGATTCGCTGCCTTCCTGAAGGCCTCACTGCCCCGGATGGAGTAGCCCAGCCTGCCACCCCAAGTCCCATCTCTCTGGCACCCTCTAGACCTCAGGTCCCTCCAGGTAGATTTACTCACTGGCACCCAAACACAGCTGGTGCAGCCTGAACTCTATGCCTCCACCTTCCCAGTCCTCTCTGCTCGGCCACATGGTCCTCCTGCTCAGATCTAGTTCAAACCCACTTCCTCTGAAAGGCCTTTCTGTTTTTGTGACTCCTTTACTCACTGCACCTTCCTAGGATTCCTGAGATCTTTTTCAGACACTTTTTGCAATATCCTTCTTTTTGTCATGAGCATGAGGTTTTTCTTCAAAACTTTGAAGGGAATATTCTTGCTGGAACTTAGGCTTTATGAAGGCAGGAATTTTAATCTTTTTTCACTACTGTGTCCTGGGTGTCTACAAGAGTGGCCAGCACACAGAAGGCACTCAACAAATATCTGCGGAATAAATGAAGCCCAAATAATTAAATAGGTAGAAAGCAACAACACAAAGACTCTGTGCTGGTGTGTGTGTGTGTGTGTGTGTGTGTGTGTGTGTGTGTGCGCGCGCGCACATTGGGAATGGAAGGTCCAGAAGCCTTTGGCCCAAGCTCCACCCTCCCTTGAGACATCTGTCTTCCAACCTAGGGCTTCGTGGAACATTTTGAAAACTGCTGGTCTGTGGATGATATCTTGGCAATTAATCACCAGCTTCTCCAAGAGCTTCTGGTACATCCCTGAACTTAACATATTTAGGCCTTTATTGTTTTAAATTTGATGAGCTCATGATACCCTGCCCAGATGTACATCCTTGAAGGTGGGGTCTCACTGTGTCCCTTGTAGCCCAGTGCAGCACAAACTACCTCTTCCGAGTGCCTCCTATGGCCTGGTGCTAAGGCTGCTGCAATGAGCTCTTTAGGCTGGTGAGAGACCCAGAAGCAGAAACAAATAACCACAAAGTAACATAAAATAACACAGTAAATGGTGTCATGGAGGGAAGCACAAAGCGCTGTGGGAAGAATCTGGACCCGGGGATCCACAAACGTATTTGCTGATGTGCCTTGAACAGCAACAGGCTGCTGCCATCCAGATCAGTCAGTAGACTACCTGGGACTGCGGTTCCTTGTCCTGACCCTGCTGGTTCTGGGTGAGCTCTTGATTTTTGACTACTCACATTTTTAGATCAGTGTTCTGTGACCTTTGAGAGGTCACAGAACAAATAATACAGGATGAAGAAACCCTTACTTAGCTCGGGGGAAAATATCCTGAGAGTGGGTATCAATTTTCCTCCTCACATTTTTACAGGACCCAAATTCTGTACGAAGCACATTGAGGCCCAAACACATGGGCGATTCCAGGAGACGCTTGGTCTGGGCAAGTCTGTCCCCAGCAAGGCAGGGTAGGCCCGAGGTGGGGAGGGAGCAGTGGCAAGGGGGCTCGAGGTGGCTGTGCTGTGGAGAAGAATGGGAGGTGCAGAGGAGGGACAAGACGGACAGGCAGCACGGCTGCAGCCCAGCTCCCCCGGGAAGTTTCCCCATGTCCAAGATAAATGGCTTTGAAGACTCTGAAGATCCCTCCCAGCTCCAACAATCTCAGATGTAGAAGGACTTCAGCCTCCTATTTCATTCAAAGTATCTATGACTTGACAATTTCTACCCCTTGGTTCTACCCCAGGCTGCCGGGCAGAACGCTCCATTGTTTGCAAGCTTCGGGTCTTTGCCAACCGCAGAAGGCCCTAGACCTATTTATCGTTTATCATCTGCTGCTGATCATATGAGCTAATAAAACTGCCATGAGATTTTCTTTTCGTTTCCAGCACTTCAAAGCCTCTACTTTTTTGGTTAAAACTCCCAGGCCAATTATTACATTAACTCCTATTAAAGGCAAGTCCACTTGGCAGAGTTCACTCTGTCAAATTTTCAAACCTGAACTTTTCCAAAATCCTTGCCCAGAACTCATGCTGAGCCCTTCCTCCTGATAAGTGGTTAACTGCTTATATGCCTCTTCCTTTCGAATATTAACATATACAAGAAAAATCAGTCACTCTCACTCCTGTAGTCAAGCATTTGGCTGACATCCACTTGGGTCTATGTTACCCCTCACATGCTTCAAAACAGTGCCTCACTCACCAGATACTGTCATTGCACCTGCTGTTTTTCCCCCTCAGACCCAATTCCCTTAATTTTTTCCTTCATTCTTTATTCTATTAATTATTTTGCCAATAAAAATTGGCTCCATAGAATTAGATATGAAAATTTTGCAGGAAAACAAGATTTTATGCTAGGAGGAGACTGATAGAACTTTGGCAAAATAGAAAGTATTTATTCTGAAAGTCGACTTCATATTTGCATGTAATAACATACTTGTCTTTGGGTCAAACTGTTAAAAAAAAAAAAGTAAGTTGTAAAATACAGTCCAGACTGAAGTAATTAAGTCCTTTCTCTTTCTCTCTCTCTCTGAATTTCACTTTCATCTGGAGGGTTGAGATTCTGTGTGGAGGCTGAGTGCAGTGGCTCACGCCTGTAATCCTAGTACTTTGGGAGGCTGAAGCGGGAGGATTGCTTGAGCCCGAACTTTTGAGACCAGCCTGGGAAAGATAGTGAAACCCTGTCCCTGCTAAAAATACAAAAATTAGCTGGGGGTGGTGGCGAGTGCCTGTAGTCCCAGCTACTCAGCAGGCTGAGGTGGGAGAATCACCTGAGCCTGGGCAATGGGAATAAGACCCTCTCTCAAAACAAAACAAAACAACCAAAAAAGAAAAGCTCTTTAAAGCTCCGTGGGTTCCAGTACAGCTCTCAATATAAGGAAGCTCAGAGCCAAGGAGGTTTGGGACAGAGGACAGTGGGAGGCAGGTGCAGTGACTGAAAGCACAGCCTCTGTAGACAGACCTGGGGCCAGTCCTTGTACCACATCCTACCGAGCGTGACGCCTCAGCAAATTATTCTTAACTACTTGGTCTAACTGTTCTCATTTAGAATGTGAAAAAAATCTTATCTTACAGTGTTGCTGGGCGGGACAGATGAGATAATGCATAGAAGCACTCAGTACAGTGCCCAATAAATGCTGGCCACTGTCATGACTCCTATTTACAATTCTTCACTAGGTGAGTTAATTAATACATGTAAAGAACTTAGAAGAGTGCCTGCACAGAGCCTGCCCTTAGTAATAACAGCCAACATGGTTTCAAGACTTACTGTGCATTAGGCACTGTGCCATCTGCTTTCTATATATTAACTGATTACCTCTCACACCACGGCTATGCGTAGACACTGTTGCAACTATTTTCCAAATGAGAAAAGTGAGGCACGGAGAGACTGAATAACTTGCTTCAAGTCCTGCAGTTGGGGCCGGGCATGGTGGCACATGTCTGTCATTCCAGCAATTTGGGAGGCTGAGGCAGGCGGATCACTTGAGGTCAGGAGTTTGAGACCAGCCTGGCCAACATGGTGAAACCCTGTCTCTATCAAAAAATACAAAAATTATCCAGGTGTGGTGGCGCATGCCTGTAATCCGAGCTACTGGGGAGTCTGAGGTGGAAGAATCGCCTG
>CAUYQU010095531.1:0-47505 GCA_963574635.1 Cheracebus regulus
TGGGGAGTTGGGGGGAGATAGCATGGGGAGAAATGCCAGATATAGGTGAAGGGGAGGAAGGCAACAAATTACACTGCCACGTGTGTACCTATGTAACAATATTGTATGTTCCTCACATGTACCCCAAAACCTAAAATGCAAGAAAAAAAAAAAAAAAGAATAGATACTAGTCTTTTTCAGAACGGGATGGTTTTTTCTTTTGCATTTTTGCCTCCTCTTGAATTTCCTTTAACTTTCTTGTTCATTCTGACAATATATACTTAATGCTTTCTTTCTTCAAATCAATATTACAGATAATTTGTCCCCACCCCTTACATTCCAGGAGAGTCTTATCATATGACTCCAATGAGGAGAGGTACCTTAGAGTTCAGCTCTTGCCATCGTTTGCTAACTTGAGACTTGGTTTTCTGTCTTGCTGAGATTATCTCTCATGGGGGTAAGGGGACATTATCTCACCATGGGGGTCTTGGAGCAATATTATTTTGTCATACCTTCTACATCTTCCCATATTTAAAAGATACTCAGTTGTTAATGTATCTTTATAGAGCATCGACATTATCAGGGATTTAGAGAATTGAGAAACCAAATGAAGAAAACTTCACTCCATTTTCACAGTTTCAGATGATAAAACAAAATATCCCATATCTGTTTCTTTCCAGATGAAGTGCCCCCAAAACATCAATATCTCCTCAGGGATAAATCTGAAGATTGGGGCTTCCAACCAGTAGTACCTGGTGAACGTCACCCAGTTATAGACCAATAGAATAGAATTGAGAGTCCAGAAATAAACTAATACATCTATGGCCAATTGATTTTGAATATAGATGTTGTGTTAGCCCATTTTCACCCTGCTGATAAAGACATACCTGAGACTGGGTACTTTATAAACAAAAAGAGGTTTAATGGACTCACAGTTCTATGTGGCTAGGGAGACCTCACAATCATGGCGGAAGGCAAATGTACTTCTTACATGGTGATGGCAAGAGAGAATGAGAGCCAAGCAAAAGGGGTTTCCTTTTATAAAACCATCAGATCTTGTGAGACTTATTCACTATCACAGGAACAGTATGGAGAAGAATGCTCCCCAATTCAATTATCTCCCACTAAGTACCTCCCAGACATGTGAGAATTATGGGAGCTATAATTCAAGGTGAGATTTGGGCGGGGACACAGCCAAACCATATCAGAGGTGAAGATCATTCAATGGTGAAAGAATTGTCTCCAAGAAATAAAGCTGGGAAAGCTAGATAGCTACATACAAAAGAACATGGAGGTTATCAGGACGGGGTACTATGTGCATCAGTAGGGTCAAGCGGTTGAATGAGCAAGGCCCAGATTGCTATTTGTCAACTAAATATCCATTCTTCTTTTCTTAGTAAAAAAAACAACAAAAAAAAACAAAAACAAAAAACAAAAAACCCCTACTTTTGAGAGTGACAATGTGCCCAGCAAAATATTTGTATTTCTCAGCCTTCATGCAAATAGAGCTAGTCAGCAATATATAACAATTCATTTACTGAGGGTGCCACAGAAGTTCTTAAAAGGGGCTACTCAGCTGACAGTTGTCCATCCCTACTTGGACATACCTCTTCCTTCTCTATGATGCCTGAAATGTAAGTAAGGTGGCTGCAACTGCAAGAGTATCTTGGACTCCAGGATGGAAGCCGTATTTGTGAATGCAGAAAGAGATGGATCTCGGGCCTCTGAAGGTTATGAAGCTACCTGTCTTTGAATGCCTATGTCCACACTCACTTTAGATGAGTGAAAATTGTCTACTTTCTTTAGGCCATTCTGATTTGAGTTGTCTATCGAATATACCCAAACCTAATTATACTTATATATATATAATTATATTAATAATATGTAAACCTAATATATATATAAACCTAATATATACCTAATTCAGACACTCCCATGCAGCTGGAGAACACAGGACAAGGGTGAAAAAGAACCTTGGCCTGAAGATCTGGGTTAGCATTTGGTACTTAAGCTAGATGGGAACTTGTTATAAATGCAGTTTTGAAACTTACCTCAGATCTATGAATCATAAACACTAGAGATAAGGCCCAGCAATCTGTTTATCAGGCTCTTGAAGTGCCAGTTTTAAAACCTAGGCAAATTCTTGTTTGATGTTTCTGTGTAAGAAATTTCTGTTAAATGTCTTTGGCCTATGACCACATGCTGTTAAGAAGAGGGGCTTTCATCAGTGATAGACTGGATAAAGAAAACGTGGCACATATATACCATGAAATACTATGCAGCCATAAAAAATGAGTTCATGTCCTTTGCAGGGAGATAGATGAAGCTGGAAACCATCATTCTCAGCAAACTAGAACAGAAAACCAAACACCCCATGTTCTCACTCATAAGTGCAAGTTGAACAATGAGAACACATGGACACAGGGAGGGGAACATTACACATCAGGGACTGTTGGGGGGTGGGGGTCTATGGGAGGGATAGCATTAGGAGAAATACCTAATGTAGACGATGGGGTGATGGATGCAGCCAACCACCATGGTACATGTATATTTATGTAACAAACCTGCATGTTCTGCACATGTACCCCAGAACTTAAAGTACAATAAAAAAATTAATTTTTTCAAAAAGAATAGGGGCTTTGAATTTTAAAAATACTTCGATTCTACTTGTAGATTAACAATTCATGTTAGTCTGTTCTCATGCTGCTGATAAAGTCATACCCAAGACTTGCAATTTATAAAGGAAAGAGGTTTCATGGATTCATAGTTCCGCATGGCTGGAGAGGCCTCACAGTCATGATGGAAGGCAAAGGAGAAGCAAAGGCATGTGTTCCATGGCAGCAGGCAAGAGAGCTTGTTCAGGGGAACTCCCATTAATAAAACCATTAGATCTTGTGAAACTTATTCACTATCAGGAGAACAGCATGGGAGAAACACTCCCCATTGTTCAATTATCTCCACCTGGCCCTGCCCTTGATATGTGGGGATTATTACAATTCAAGGTGAGATTTGGGTGGGGACATAGCCAATCCATATCACAATTTATTGACTATATCACCTTTAGCAAATGACAATTTTTTTTTCTCATTGTCCTCAATAGAAAATTGGGTTATTGTGTGGCTAAAATGAAATGTCTATAAATCTAAACACTACACATGGAAAATTGTAGGTGCTTAATAAATGTTAGTTCCTCCATTCGCCATCTATCATTTATAATGCATTGCAGGGGTCTGGTCCTAGGCATGTATTTCTGCAGAATGCAAGATCAGACACCCTCCCCCACCTCCTTGCTTCTGTTATTATTTAAGATGAGAGAGAACCTAAGGCAGGGGAAAAAAAGAAAGGGAAAGGCATTTTCTTTGCATATAACTTAACTGTTCAGGTTAGCCATAGAGTGAGGATACAAGAATACCTTGTTCCTAGTTTTATTTGGGGCCTTAAAAGGCCTTAATAAATGTCTCTCTCATCAGGCAAGGGGAATCAATGCCCAGCTCACACATGAGTTATTACTAAGAAGTCAGAAAAATGCTCACACATGCTTTTTCTGAATGTTGGGAAATAAAACTACCACATTTTTCCCACTGAAATTTCTTTGCATTTTGAGTGTCTCCAAAAAAACCTCTCTTAATGGAAGCAAAAGGGGTAAAAGACCAAAAAGGGACACCTTGCTGTATCTTGCCTATGCCTTATCCCTACCTGGGAGAAACAATTATAAGAAACAGAGGTCAACTTTCCCACCCAGTTTTCCACCTCCTATCCCCTGCATCAAATCATGAAATCTTCTTTCTACCTAGTTTTTATGGCATACTGAATATGAGGGTTCTTCAAAAATATCATAGAAGTGCATATTTTGAAAAAATTATGCATGGATTTCAAAAATAGTTTACACCAAAAGAAACTCACACTAACTTGTTGTAACACATGTGAACAGGATCTAGTTTGAATACTAAGAAGGATGACACAGTTTGAAAAGAGGCCCTATCAGAGGAACATGAATTCTGCTAAAATGGAAGCAAGAACAAACATCAAATTTACGTGAGGCTTAGGTTTAAAGAATAGTGAAATTATTATATCTTTACAAAAAGTTTATATACACAATGCTCCAAAGAAATTGGCAGTTTATATGTAGATAATTTGTTTTAAAAGTGATGAGACCATGTTGAAGAAGCAGCTTGTGCAGCAGACCATTTGCATCCATTTTTGAGGAAAAAATTTACCTTGTTTGTGTCCTAATTGACCAACAAGTAATAAGAGAAACAATAGCCAACACCATAGACATCTCAACTGGTTTAGCATACACCACCCTAACTGAAAAGTTAAATTTGAGCAAACTTTCTACTTGATGGCAGTGGGTGCCAAAACTGTTGTGCCAAGATCAGCAGAAAACAGAAGCAGATCTTTCAATGGAAATTTTAAACAAGTAGAATCAAGACCCTGAAGCATTTCTTGAAAGAATTGTAACAGGAAATGGAATGTGGCTTTACCAGTACAATCCTGAAGACAAAGCACAATCAAAGCAATGGCTACCAAGAGGGGGAAGTGGTCCAGTCAAAGCAAAAGCAGACTGTTCAAGAGCAAAGGTTGTAGCAACAGTTTTTTGAAATTCTCAAGTCATTCTGCTTGTTGGCTTTCTGCAGAGCCAAAGAATGATAGCATCTGCTTATTACGACAGTGTTTTGTGAAAGTCAGCCAAAACTTCAGAAGAAAAACATCCAGAAAGTCTTCATCAGGGTCCTTCTCCACCATGACAATGTTTCTGCTCATTCTTCTCATCAAACAAGGGCAATTGTGCAAGAGTTTCCATAGGAAATCATTAGGCGTCTTCTTTATAATACTGATTTGGCCACTTTTGCCTTATTTTTGTTTCCTAGTCTAAAAAAAAAAAACCTTTAAAGGGCACTCATTTTTCTTTAGTTAATGATGTAAAAAAAGACTGTATTGAAATGGTTAAATCCCCAGGACCCTCAGTTCTTTAAGGTGGACTAAATGACTGGTATCATCACTTAAAAAATGTTTTGAACTTGATAGATCTTATGTAGAAAAATAAAGTTTATGTTTTTAATTTTTACTGTTTAATTCCATTTTTTCACAAACTTTATAAAGTTCTCTCTTCTGTAACTTATATTTTGCTAGGTATGGTACCAAGATGTATGAAACTAATTCTGACTGCATAATTCTCACTGGATTCACCTCCTGACACACACCCCCACCCCGCCCCAGCTTGCCAAGGAAAACAGATCCCAGTCTGGACAAAATCAGATAATGGGCAGAAATAGACAGAGACTCCAAGAGATGAAGCAGAAAGGAAAGACAAGGTTGAAGAGCTAAAGTCCCTTTACAAGATGAAGAGATGAGAAAGAGCAGAAGAGAAAACTGGATGGTAGAAAAGCCAGCCAAGTTAGGAAAAGGGAGCTTGGGTAGGGGGGCAGTGTGTGTGTGAGAGAAAGAGAGACTTCTGTGATAGGTTGGTGCTCATTAATTTATGTGGCTCAAGGCATGGAGAATGACACAGTTCTGTTATGACCACTGGTGGGAGTGAAAATGAACAGACATTTATTGAGAACCTACTGTCTTAGTTCATTTGGGCTGCTATAACAAAATACCATGAACTGGCCAGCATAGAAACAATAGGAATTTCTTTCTTACAATTCTAGAGGCTGAGAAGTGTAAGATCATGGCATCAACAGATCTGGTGTCTTGTGAGGGTCTACTTCCTGGTTCGCAGATGGCAGCTTCTTGCTCTGTCCTCGCATGGTGGAAGGGGTGAGGGAGCTCCCTTGAGCCTCTTTTATAAGGACACTAGCCCCATTCCTGAGGCAGTGCCCTCAGAAACTTATCATCTACTAAAGATTCCACCACCACATACTATCATATTGAGGATTAGGTTTCAATATATGATTTTTTTCTTTTTTGGGGGGAGGTGGGGAACAGAAACATTCAGCCGTAATACCTACTAAGATACAGATGCCTATCCCATTTAATCCTCACAACTGCCCTATGAAACTAGCTTACACGCTCCTAGATAAGACAACGGTAGCTGGGGAGACAAAGTGAATTGCCCAAGGCCATAAAGCTAGCAAATAGTGGAGCAGGAAAAAAGCCTGGGCTCTCCCTGATCTGATGCCTGGAGTTGGGAACCAGAGGCCATTGATAATGAGAGAGACTCTGGGCTAACACTGCAGCCAAAGGGAATGTCTCATAAACTCTACATTGACATGCATCTGGATTCAGGCTTCATTGCAAAAGTATGGGTTTTCTTGACACTTTTTGTCTCAGCACAAAAGCTGTATGGTATATTTGCTCGTATATGGTCATAAACAGCAGTTCACCAGAGTGCCTTTCTTTGTCCTCCTATGTTCACTGGTGATAGAAGCCAGCACCCATGAAAAAGTTTCTTTCTTATGGGCTTCTCTAGAAACCCTTTTACTTTTCATCTTTCTTTCACATTCCTAACAGCTTGTCTCTCTTTCTTATTCACTCTTTTTTTTAAAATCTATTATCCAGCTTCCAGGCGTTTAGCTTTCCTGTCATCTGATCTTAACCTATAGGAAACATAATAAAGTCTTTTCTTAAGCAAAACTTGGTAATGTGTTGAGTGGTTTATCATTATAACCCAGGTTAGAAGTTGGAGTCTAATGACACTTTCTCAGTCGAGGTTGGCTGAATTGCTGCAGTTATTTCTCAAAACCTTGACTAACTCAGATTATGTCTTAATTGCAAATTATCCTGATCTCATTTTTTTTTTTTGACATTAGGGACTTGACTGTGGAGAAATAAAGAATAATTGTAAGCGAAAGTGAATCCCAACAAAGAATTCTGTTGACTATGTGACCTCATCAGGGAAGTGGCCACAACTTTCTTATTTCTTGGCTATTTCTAATTTTTTTCTTTGTAACAGTAGACCTTGTTGAAGGAGACCCTAGAAATGTTCAGTTTGCATAAACTGAGCCCAGAACCAACAGATGATTAATGTAGGTAACAACCCTAGGCACCTATACTTTCCAGTCTGAGTTAATTCTGTGTTCTCAGAGGCAAGGCTAGGAGATAAAGACTTGAGTAACAGTGAGATTAACCCTTTTCTCAAAGGCAGGATACATTGTTTGATAATAGTGTAAGCTTCCAATGCTTTGTTCCTACACAAATCTTGGTTCTTGTCATTTCTTCCACTCTTCCCATCTCATTCTACTCCACCAGGCCAGACTATAATTTGAGTTACCAGTAAAGGCAAGCTATCATTCCCAACATCCTGTGACAAATCCTAAATTAATGACATTTAGAAGAAGCCTTAACATCTATAGCAGCCAAAACTATTCCTTCAAACACACACACACACACACACACACACACACACACACACACACACACACACACAAACTGACACAGATTGAGAGAGAGAGAGAGAAAGTGTGTGTGTGTGTGTGTGTGTGTGTGTGTGTGTGTCTGTAATCATTGTTTTTAACACTAAAGACAATCTTTCTGCAATGTCTTAGTGGCACGGCCTGGTAAGGAAGACAGTGGCACCCAGTGGACAAATGTTTGATTGTTTGAGACAGGTGTTCCATTCTGAAGTATTCTCAAGAACACTCTTAGGAATTATCAGTTTCTCCCCTTTCCCTATCCTTTCATCCATTTGTTTTTAATGTCAACTTAAATTTTAAAATAGCAGACAGAGGACTGTTCTTAAACTTTTCATCTTTTCAAGAAAAAGACTAGACTCAAACACTGGAGAAAGCAAGAATCTGAGGATTAAATTCTCTGACAACAGTGTTGATTGACTCCTCTCAACAGTAACAGTGAAGACAGCCAAATCTCATCAAATGCTCAAGTTAATTAAAAATGTAATATTGAAAATGCCCGCAATGTGCTTTTACACATCATACTCTCCCTTTCCTCATACCATGCCCAACTTCCAATTCAACTTACTTGGTTATGCAAATTTGGCAGCTTCAAGAACTATACTTTAGTACAATTAATACACACAGATCCTGCAACTTAATGCTATTGTGCAGTTTATCTTGGAGTCATATAAACACTTATTTTCTTTCTCCATGTCTTCCAATAATTCTATTGTCTGTGAGCTACTTGGGTAGAGAGGCTCTAGTTTATAGGTCTTTCTCCCCAAAACACCTAACCAGCACCTTACTGATGGTAAGTACAAAGAAGTTAAGTGAAATCCAGTTTCCATTTTATATATTTAATCTGATAAATATTGAAAAAATAAATACATCTAATTGTTTGATGTTATACAAAGAGATCATCCAACTAAGAATCTTAAATATTAGGGGCTATTTGTGAAACCACCTTTGCAAAATTATGACAATGAAAGAAATCAGACCTAACTGACTCTACCTTGCTTCTAACCCTTAAGCTGTCCTTGTTTATTCTTGGGCATAGGCCGAACCAACTTTGGGAAAGAATTCAGTTATGGTTTGACTCTGAAACAAAATTAATAATAGCCCTTTCCGGAAAATACCTCCTTCTTGCCTGAGGTCCAGTCTGCCTTTGCAGAACTACCAAATTAGCTATAAGATTAGAAATTACAATTTAGGGTCATGCAGCCTCTGGCTCCAAGAGTCTGAACTGCCCCAAATTGTTCTTGGGTTCACTATTGTAAAACCTAAGATCAATGCTTGACATATTTTGCAGACCCTGCACTGGATGGATCAGCTGACACTGCCCAGACCGTAATGGCCCAACCAGTTCTGTCGTCGCATCCATACCCAGAAAACATGAAGAAAACCTAACTTCGACCCCCTATGATTCCATCTCCAACCTGATCAACCAGCACTCTCCACTTCCCAGACTCCTCCCTGCCAAATTTTCTTTAAAAACTCTGATCCCCTTATATTCATGCTTGGGGAGACTGATTTGAGTAGTAATAAAACTCCTACAGTCTCTTCCTGCACAGCTGGCTCTACTTGATTTACTCTTTCCCCATTGTAATTCCTGTGTCTTGATAAATCAGTTCTGTCTAGGCAGCAGGCAAGGTGAACCCACTGTGTGGTTACATTTGCAATGGATAAAAATATTTCCGAAAGAACAAGAGGATTGGGTACTCTTACTGATTCAAATGAGATATTATTAAAAGCCATTTTATTGTAAAAAATAAAACTCCGATGTATCTTCTTGCTATAACCTAACCCCAGCAGGGGTGCGCTCCTCTAGTTATCCATTGAAAAATCCTTCCTGATTTGGAGACTCTGAAATTCTTAGTTTTTTTTTTCTCTTTGAAATGTTATCTCATGTTTATCATTATGTTCATGGTAATTCTTAATTTTGCCACAGTTCAAGGCTTGTTTTTGTTTGTTTTAGATAAAAAGAAGCAGTTGGCACGCTAGAGCTATGGCTTGAGGCTGAGATGGAAACTCTTCCAAAAGGGCAACACATTTTTATTAACTGACACAGTACCCTGTGACCCCTTGCATCAATCACGTTTAGTCAGTAAACAATAAGTAGGTACCAAAGTAAGGGATGCATTTTTTTTTCGGTAAGCTGAAAAAGAAATGAAGGGCATTTGTGTGTATCACTACATTACACATTAATCATACTTCTTTTTCTCATAACGCAAACACCTTTCCTCCTTAGTTTCTGCCAAAATTCTTATAAAATTCGGATGCAATTAGCTCTTACTGTACAGAGTCTATCTTTATTATTAAAAGTACCTTAAAATTCTTTTTTTCAAAAGTATCTAAAATATATTTTTATCTAAACGTATCAAACCAGGAGAAGTTTATAAACATTTCTAACATTGCAGGCCCTCCTCTATCCTTTTTCCTCCACTGACTGTTTACCAAGAGAGAGCACTGGGGGACCCAGACTCCAAGCTGCTTTGCCCTCTGGGGCCAAGCCTCATTGACTAGGGGAAAAGGCAACAGTAGTTGCACTATTTGCAAAGTATAATCTTATTGGGAAATGTTCCAGCCCTGGCCTGCGCTTTACTGCTAACCCACAGCCACTGCCTCTGAAATCATGGACCTGTAGTACATGCAAAGCACCTATATAAGGTGTCCAGGCCAGCTGGTGCAGGCCAGGCTCCACTTATCATCTGCTACTTTGCTTCCGTGAGTTTCAAAAACCAAAGAGGGATGTCAATATTTGAAAAACTCTCTTCCAAGTAAAATTTCCTAAAATAAAGAAAATTACATCTGCATGACTCCTATAGGCTTTATCTTTGAGCTTATCTGCTGATAATGCAAATATCCTTTGTTTATTCAGGGAAACCACTTAGTTAAAGAAGGTTTGCCTAACTCATGGCCTGTGGTGAATGAAAGTCAAATAAAATATAAAGATGAAAAAAGTTTTAAAGGCTTGCCATACAGACTAAAGTAAGCACTGTTATGTCTAAAATGAATGGAACGTTGTGTGTGTGTGTGTGTGTGTGTGTATTAGTAGAGGCAGAGGTTAAAACATGTGTTTACATTTAACTTGCCATGCTGCACACTGGGGAACATTTGTTTCCAGTTTCCATGACCGATATTACCTGTTCAGATAAAGCTTTAGCCTTTTTTTCTGCTGCTTTCAGGCAAATATCCAAGGACTCAAGTTGGGCCAAGGTAAATGCCATCTGTCCAGTGTCCAGGGACACTTTCTTTAAAAAAAAAAAAATCAAATATTACTTTTTGACATGGATAGTTTGAGCGCATCTCAATCTTATAAGCTAAAAATGGGCTTGATAAACTCACAGAAATTCTCCCCTTTTCTTAAAAAGAAAATAAAACAGCAAAATGTTTTAACAATTGATTTATTTAACATATAGAGTGTAAAATGAGTAAAAAACAAATGATGACAATGAAGAGCTTTAGAAAGTTAGATTAAATAACTATTGTTGGAATTGCATTACTTCGAAACTTTTATTCTTACTTCAAAAGGTTAGGATTAAAATTTCACATTCCTAATGGAAGACGTCACCTAGAATGCCTGCGTTTTTAACAGTCACCTAACATTGGGAACAGAGTCAACTGAATTCAGAGAAACTTTGTTTCCTCTGATCTTTACCTTCTTAGCACATGTCATTAAAACAAAGATACCACATGTTTTAGAATCAAATCATTCTTCCCCAGAGCCTGGCTATATGACTCAAATCAGCAGATGTGTAGACTCTAACTCTCAAAATTTTTCCTTTTCTTCTTTTTTTCCAAGTGGAGTTTCACTCTTGTCTCCCAGGCCGGAGTGCAAGGGTGTGATCTTGGCTCACTGCAACCTTCACCTCCTGGGTTCAAGCGATTCTCCTGTCTCAGCCCCTGGAGATTACAGGTGTTTGCCATCATACCCGGCTAATTTTTGTATTTTTAGTATAGACTTGGTTTCACCATGTTGGCCAGGCTGATCTTGAACTCTTGACCTTGTGATCTGTCTGCTTCAGCCTCCCAAAAGTGCTGGGATTACAGGCATGAGCCACTGTACCTGGCCTCAAAATGTTTCTAAAGTGCCTTTTCCTCAGATACAAGCTGAAGAAGAGTAGGCAAAATTGGTATGCAAATACCAGGTATAGGCCCTACTGAGACTATACACTTCCTAGCTACTCTTTTGCTATTGTTTATTGTGATAATTAATAATTACAAAGCAATATGAAAAGTTGGAAAATCTCGCATATGCCAGTATGATGACCTTCCTATAGCTTCTCTGGGTGTGTCTTGTTTTCTTATGAATACTCCTGCTCCTGCTGCTGCTTCCAATTAGCCCCATAAAGAATGAACTTCGTTCCTACATACCTTAAAGGTCTAACTTCTGCTTTATTTTTTCCTTCTGGTTTATGAGACCACTGATTTTACATGTGTGCATTTCCTGATGATACAATAGAGCCATCTGGTGGCAAATGGAACCAGGTGTAAAAATAACAGCATTCATTCAGCTTCTATAATTGTACTATATGCTGAACCTCGAGGCTTTGCCACTGGCCTCTGACATAAACAAAATTCTATGGGATGAGGGGCAAAAACATATTGCTATGTCACAACCAACCTGGCTCCACAGTCAAGTTCTGCCACTGTGGGTGCATACTCACCCTCAGAAGTTTGCCTTTAGGGGAGGAACATCTCAGGCTGGAATGGTGTTACTAGGAAGTGAACCAATTGTCCTCGGATTCCTGATGGTTCCAGTAATTTAAAAAGTGGGTTCAAAAATTCTCAAAAAAAAAAGACTCTAAACAAAATTCTTGTATATTTACACTTAGAGATGAATACATGCTGTATGACATTATATGCAGAAATGGGGAATTGTCATGAGGCCAAAATATTTTTAAAAGATTGGGAATCCCTGATCTAGACTGCTATTTCCAGGGAAAATTTTCTTGTTGAATGTTCAATCTCAAAAGGAAGTTTTAAAAATTTGTGTGAGTAGACTCAGCAAGATCACCTAATCCATTTCTCCAGGACTTCCTCTCCAAACACCCAACATTTCCCCAGCCAAGAAGGACAAACATTTCCATAAGACAAAAGCATTATAAGTTAAAGCTATGAAGCAGGCCTAACCGAGGACTGTTATGAAATAACACAGGACTTTCTGTACAGACAAATTTGGAAACTGTCATGTGTTTTAGGACAGGGAAAGACCTGAGCAAACTGTGGAGACGCAAAGTCGGTCTTCTGCACCCTCACTCCAGCTGCAGTGAGCACTGGCTGCTCTCCGACCTGCCTTTCACCTTCCCCCACTCCCTTAAGGGAAAGAGCCTATACAAAAGCAAGCACTTTTTAAATAGGATGGAACCCCATTGACAGAACAAAGGCAAAGGAAAATGAAGTCAAAAGCCATTTCAGAAATAAGTAAATACATAAAGATAGAGGTTTTGGAGGTGGGTCTGTAGTTTCAAATACTAAAAAGTTAGGTGTACTCAGTCGTTGCCTGGTGCAATGGCAGAAGGGCAGAAAGACAGGACTTCCATTATTAATTTTATTTTACTTTCAGGTATGTGCAGACACATACAATTTGTGGTAATAATGAAAATGAATATTCTAAGTGGTTAAAGTAGTTGCAAGTGAATTATATTGATCAATAGTATGTTACATGATACCCAAATGATGAAAATATAGGCAATATATAGGTGTTTGGGAATTGAACCTGTGTACGGATTTCCACATGGTAAATTCCAACCATTTAATAATAATTCCCACTGTTAATTTCTACTTTTTGTCTTAAAATTGTCTACCTAAATATAAGGTTATTATCTAAATACATATGCCTAATGTAGCCAAGATAAGCAATCTAAAATGACACTAATTAACACTAAAAATTCAATAAAGTCTTTGATTACAGTAAAGATACCTGGGTATTATTATGCATGGACGTTGAGGTTGATAGTCTACTAATTGAACAAATCTTACATGACATTGTTAGAGCAGACTTCATTTTGGTTGCAAAGGTTTCTCATTTGGGAATTTAAAGGAAGATTTACATGTGATTTTCTAATTTTATATTTCTTGATTTCTTAATCTATTCCAGGACCTTCTCATTACCCCCTACCTTGTTATTAAGTCTTTATTTTTCTGTCCTGAAATGACAGCTATACAAACTCTTTGACCCTTAAGGACTGTTTCAAGGTTTCCAACTGATCCAACTTCATGTGCCATATCTAGAAAGGTTCCTGTCTGCAGAAGCCAGAAGGGACTTTGCTGAACAGTAAGTAGGAGCCTGATAAATAATTGTTGATTGATTAAAGGCTTGGAAGTCAAGGAAGGTGGTTGCACCAGAACGAGCAGTCTTTCATGCTGAGAGGCTGTAACAGTGACTTCTTTGAGCAATACTTTTCATGCATCTGACCTGGGACATTGACAGGGATCACAGCCACAGAGAAGTTCTCCTTGCCATGGTCAGGGGTCAGGTTGTGCAGATGAGGGCAAGAATGTGGTCACGAGATTGAGTGATGGTAGGGTTATTGTAAGAATTGAATGATTTGACAGATGAAGTCCGTAATAAATGTTAATAATTCCATTATCCCAATTCCTTTAAAGAGAATAATTTGATATTAAGACTCTCTAGCTAATTTTAAATCCCTAGTAAAAGAATATACCCATAGGGACACTTTTGTAACAGTAATGGGAAATTCAGTCAAGTTTGTAATTAAGAACAGTTAATATATTAAATACCTGCATGTACATTTATTTAACAGCAAGATTTCTAACTAAAAGTGTGGTTATGGCTAATTTCACCTTTGGGGAAGAGCATTTTGATACAGGTCAGTTTTAGAGAATTCAATGTCTCTAAAATCTGAGGCTTGTGTCAGAATTCCAGCAGCAGCTCCTGCTCAGTAGTACAGTAATTTCCTGCCAGATAGACACATTTGCAAATATCCTGTTTGATATATATTCATTACTGCTGTCCGTCCCTCTCTCCTTTGCTTGACAGGCACCTATCACCCTATTCTTCCTTACCCTCCTGCAACCTACTCATTTTCTCATGCAGACTCAAGTCTTTCCCCAGCTGATCATCTTCCCCCCGACCCACCACCCATGTCTCAGCCCCTCACCCTGGGCACATTTATTTCGTCTCTCCCCACTCCCCTTTCATCATCAGAATTCACGTCACAGTGGTAATTTCATCATTCTCATGTTCTTTTGTGTTTAGCATTTGCAATAGTTTCTTACACTAAATTGCCCATTTCTACTTAGACAAATATTTAAAAACTTAATTTTCCCGATTCTAATCCATTCCAGTGAAAATGGCATTCCTCTGTGTTTGGGTTTGCCTTAATGGTCATCTAAGAAGACCTTTAAATTTGAAATGTGGACCAACTACAACTAGTTGTTGAAATGCCTATCAATAAGCTGAGCAGAAGGTAGCCCTGGGAGGATGGTGGCCCGGATGAGCACTGCCTGAGGAGGACTCTGCTTGTAATCTGGAAGGCCATGGTCTATACCTGACTTGATTCTAAGTGACTGTGTGACTTTGGGCCAGCTACTTCATTTGTCGGCACCTCAACATTTCCATCTTTAAATGAAGAATGTATTGATCAAGTCCAGGAGGAAATAGATGGCTACTCCAATGCAGAAACTGAGGAGAGTTAAACGAAGGGACAATTTAGAAGGTGTGAGTAAGATTAAAGGAATCAACGAAGGTTGGTGAGGTATTCGCTGGAAGTATGGGTGCCCTTTGTCTTATCTTGACCCGAAGAGATAGGGGAAGAGCAAAACTAATGGATCTAGAAAGAAAGCTCGAGGAGAGGAACACAGCCACAACCAACGATGTCTAGGCAGTCATGGTGGTTGGAGGGCAGCGGGGAGGGAAATAAACCAGCGGAGTAAGTAGCCTGACTTTGTCTCCTCTCATCCCTTTCTCCTGTCTGTGTCTTTCTTGAGCTGAGCTCAACAAGCCAGAGGGCAAGAAAGCCCAAATAAATGTCCAGAGAGATCAGAGTTCCCTGAAAAGATGACAGTTGGGAAGAGTGGAAAGTGGATAGGGAGGAGGAAACAAAGAAACCTCAGCCCAAATGAGTTTAATTAGTGGTTCCCAAATGCCACCTCACAGATCAGCGTTGGTTTGTGATAACATTTGCGCCAGCCAGCAACAAACGGACAAGGCACACTTTTAAAGAGAACATGTGAATTGTTCATGAAGTCAAATTGATTCCACTTTAAAGACTGCCCTTCATTCTGAGATTGTAATCATTCTACTTTCTTTGGTGTTAAGAGGGTATTTCTTTAACAAATGATGGTGGTATATGGAAATTATTGTGTTTTAGCATCTTGAAAAAAATTGAAAAGTTGGCAGTCCTATTAGAACTAATCCTAATTATTTTGGGTGTGAAAATTCTTACTGGTTTATGAAATCTAAGTGTAGAGACTTCCTATCTAAAAGATTTCTGTTAAATTGCAAATTGAATGTTTTGTTAGGTGGCCTTTCCAAACTAGAGTCCCTGAATTCCCCTGGATCTAGTCCAAGATGGACCTGTATTCTATATCAACTTATCTGCCTTAGAAAGGCTTTTTTAGAAAGATACTTTTTTTTTAATAGAAATAAACACCTTCCTAAAGGTCAACCTTTCACCCTGTGAAAGATTTAACTACTTTTCCATTTCTATAGCATTACTGATAAAATAAAAGAAAAAGGTATTGGAAAGAAATTGTTGACTCAGAGTTTAATTTATAAAAAGGTTATTGGCATGGAAGTTAAAGAGAAATGACCACATGACATTTGATAGCTTCACAAATAACTTTAAATAATGGCTTACCCAAAACTCTTAACATGCCAACTACTATTCCAATTCAGTTCAAAGCAATTCTATTCATTTAAGTTCAAAAGACATTTATTGAAGCCTCACTATTTGCCAGGCACTATACTAGGCAATGGGGAAATAAGGAGTAACAAGGCAGATGTGATTAATACACTCACCAGGATTCTCAGCCTAGAATTTCTCTTCAATACAGAAATCTTGGGATTTGGGTTTATGTAAAAATGAAAAGAATGTCACAAGTTTGGTGGTTAATTTAACATTTTTATGCTTACTCATAATACCCTGGTTTGTGCTTTGGGGTTTTGTTCTTTCCTCTTTGATGAGGATTCTGGTAGATGTTAGAGGGTGGTAAGAGGGCAGTTCTAATCTGTTTTCAAATATTCCAGGTCTAGCTCTAGTAACATTGCTCTTTATAGGCTCTTGTATAAAGAGCATCAGAGGAGAAAATGTTGCTTGCAAGCGATGGATATCTTCCATGGTTTAAATTAAAGTTAATAGCAAAAAAGGATCTGGATTAGATGAGTCCTGAATTCGAGTTCATATTGTATTACATATGTTACAAAATGTGTTCTGTGACCTAAAATAGCCCTATACCATTCTGATTTATGAGCAACACAGACTCCTTTGAGTACCTGATAATATCTGTGAATTTTTTTATCGAAAAAAAAAAAGTGTGCACAGCTTAGACGCACAAGCATAATTTTGTATATGCTTTCAGGGTGTTTAAGCACCCTTCTCAATGCCATTCATGTAGTTCATATTAAGCGATACTTGTTTTGAAGAAATATCACATGCTAGCCACCTTTAATTTTTATTCAAAAATAAATTACAGCCTGGGGGTCCTGGCTCACGCCTGCAAGCCCAGAATTTTGGGAGGCTAAGATGGGCAGATCTCTTGAGCTCAGGAGTTCAAGATCAGCCTGGGCAACATGGTGATACCCTTGCCTCTGCAAAAAAGAAAAATAATTAGCAAGTGTTGATGGTGTATGCCTGCAGTCCCAGCTACTTGAGAGGCTGAGGCTGAAGGATTGCTTGAGCCTGGGAGATGGAGGCTACAGTGAACCGAGATTATGCCACTGCACTCTAGCTTGGACAACAGAGCAAGAATCTGTCTCAACAACAGTGACAACAACAAAATAAAAAAAAAATACTATTTGTTTTTAAATAAAATTTTCAGGTAAGTGGGATATAAAATACTGCAAATACGTTTGCCATTTGTAAAAATGGCCCTTTTCTGTGTGATAGGATTGCTTATTTTCTCACTTATCATGCATGAGTTTAGATTTTGAGTACTTTGGCATGTTGACCAATAATGTTTTCATTCTCCAGTTGAATTTTAGTGTTTTGGGAAATGCACATGTCTGCAGGACTTTGAAGTCAGCTTATGAGTGAAGTGATAGAATTGATGAAATTTTATTGCCCAGGTCGATTGTGGCTTTTCAAAGTTAGTTTTGTTGTATAAATTTTGCTATACTGTGTAAAATTAACAGCAAATGTTTTATGATTGACAGTTTCCAGACTGGAGGTAATTTTTTTCTATTGAAGAGATTTAGATTCTAAATAGGTAAATTTTAAAAAATTTAAAAATTAATTACAATGATAAGAACTTCAATATTCCAACAATGCTATTTCTATAACCTAGCAAGGAAATCCTTAGTTGAACTTGAAGTTTCATGAGAAAGCTTTTTCATGAGAAACGCTTTTTTTTTTTTCCTAACAGCCTGGCATTTGCACAGACTCCCTTCTTTACCAAGATCTGAAGGAGAAATGTGTTATGCATCCTTTCATATCAGATAAAAGTTTAGCAACAATTCTCATAGTACATTCCAATATGATAAGGCACAGAAGACAGATGGAAAGGCTAACTTTTGCTGTGAATTTCCACTTCTTTTAAGGTCTTGCAGTCAAAATGCTTCTAAGAGGCATGGCAAAAATATTGGAGAAGAAAGCATAGTACAGCCAACAGTAGTTACGGAGTGGGCCTCAGTTTTCTCATCTGTGAAATGAGAAGACCTTCATACCTCTGCAACTTGACCTCTGCACTGAACATTTGGCAAGCTGTTTTGACTGCCCAGTGTCTTTCTCTGGAGAGTTTCTTATCACATAAATCCTATCTTCCCAAGTCAAAAGCCAGGAGCTCCTTCCCAAGCATTCTTCGCAGCCAAGGTGTAGGCATGGACTTAGACTCCACCAAGTCAGACACACGAGCATGAAACTTCAATGTGGATGAGAATGAAAAGAAAAAGATGCCAAACAACATGGAATCTGGCTTGGTGGATGGCATCATTCTGTTTTCAGAGGCTACAGTGACAGAAGACTTACAAGTCACATCTCAGAGTCAGGGAAAGTAACAGGTGATATATCTGGTGGCAGCAGTAACAGGTTTGTCCTCAGAATCTGCAAGGTAATTGGGTGTAGCCTCCAAGGCTGATTCTCTGACTCTCCTAAAGAACCTCTGAACTAGCTAATATTTTCCAGTAATTCCTTCCCTGCTGAATCCTAACTAGTATAGGTTCTGTTGATTTCAAATATGAATCTAACAATGCCAGGTCCTTGACCGAATTATACTTATTGCTTGTGTGACTTTAAGACAGCAATTTAATTATTCTGAGCCCCCATTTCCTCATGTATAAAAATGGAGATGATAACTCCAGGGACTGCTGGGATGATTAAATGGGGTAATGCAGGAAAATACTTAGTATAATGTCTGGTCCACAGTAGCAAGTAAAAAGAAAATTCTCTCTTTAAGCTATAGGTTTTATGTTCCTATGGGGTAGCCTCTGGGAGTTCACCACCTAGAAGAAAGTCTGGGAGTTGATTGCAAGGACCAGAAACTCTTGACTTCATGTGAATATGTCTGCTAGTCTCTTTGTTAGAAAAGGCATATCATTATGAATAAACTAAGAGCAAAAATTCAAAAATGCAACTGGGAAGGGCATAGCCTTGTATCCTCCCCTGCCAGCTAAAAAGAATTTTTACTTGATCTACTCCTTTTTTTTTCCCTTGAGCTTCTTTTTAAAAAATTATATTATTTTATTTTAATTTCCGGTTACATGTGTGGGATGTGCAGGTGCATATTGTTTGGTTTTCTGTTCCTGCATTAGTTTGCTGAGCATAATGGCTTCCAGCTCCATCCATGTCTCTGCAAAGGGCATGATCTCGTTCCTTTTATGACTGCATAGTATTCCATGGCGTATACGTTCCATGTTTTCTTCATCCAGTCTTTATCACTGATGGACATTTGGGTTGATTCCATGTCTTTGCTATTGTGAATAGTGATGCAAAAAAACATATGCGTGCATATATCTTTATAATAGAATGATTTATATTCCTCTGGGTATATACTCAGTAATGGGATTGCTGGTCAAATGGTATTTCTGACTCTAGATCTTTGAGGAATTACCATACTGTCTTCCACAATGAATGAACTAATTTACATTCCCACCAACAGTGTAAAAGTGTTCCTTTTTCTCCACAGCATTGCCAGCATCTGTTGTTTGTTGACTTTTTAATGATTGTCATTCTGACTGGTGTGAAATGGTATCTCATTGTGGTTTTGATTTGCAGTTCTCTAATGATCAGTGATGTTGAGATTTTTTTCACGTTTGTTGGCCACATAAATGTCTTCTTTTGAAAAGTGTCTGTTCGTGTTCTTTGCTCACTTTTTAATGAGGTTGTTTTTTTCTTGTAAATTTCTTCAAGTTCCTCGTAGATTCTGGCTATTAGACCTTTGTCAGACAGATAGATTGTGAAAATTTTCTCCCATTCTGTAGGTTGTCTGTTCACTCTAATAATAGTTTCTTTTGGTGTGCAGAAGCTCTTTAGAGTAATTGGATCCCATTTGCTTATTTTTTACTTTGTTGCAATTGCTTTTGACGTTTTAGTCATGAAATCTTTGCCACAGCCTATATCCTGAATGGTATTGCCTAGATTTTCTGTTATGGATGTTAGAGTTTCGGGTTTTACATTTGTCTGTAATCCATCTTGAATTAATTTTTGTATATGGTATAAAAAAGGTGCCCAATTTCAATTTTCTGCATATGGCTAGCCAGTTCTCACAGCACCATTTATTAAACAGGGAATCTTTTCCCCATTGATTATTTTTGTCAGGTTTGTCAAAGATCAGATGGTTGTAGATATTCAGTGTTTTTTCTGAATTCTCTATTCTGTTTTATCGGTCTATGTGTCTGTTTTTGTACCAGTACCATGCTGTTTTGGTTACTGTAGCCTTGTAGCACAGTTTGAAGTCAGGTAGCATAATGCCTCCAGCTTTGCTCTTTTTGCTAAAGATTGTCTTGGCTATATGGGTTCTTTTATGGTTCCATAAGAATTCTAAAGTAGTTTTTTCTAATTCTTTGAAGAATGTCAGTGGTATTTTAATAGGAATAGCATTGAATATATAAATTACTCTGGGCAGTTTGACCATTTTTATGATATTGATTCTTCCTATCCATGAGCATGGAATGTTTTTCCATTTGTGTGTTTCCTCTCTGATTTCCTTGAGCAGTGGTTTGTAGTTCTCCTTGAAAAGGCCCTTCATTTCCCTTGTTAGCTGTATTCCTAGGTATTTTATTCTCTTTGTAGCAATTGTGAACAGGAGTTCATCCATGATTTGGCTCTCTGCTTGCCTATCATTGATGTATAGAAATGCTTCTGATTTTTGCATATTGATTTTGTATCCTGAGACTTTGCTAAAGTTGCTTATCAGCTTAAGAAGCTTTGGGGCTGAGATGATGGAATTTTCTAGATATAGGATTATGTCATCTGCAAATAGAGATAGTTTGACTTCCTCTCTTCCTATTTGAATATCCTTTATTCCTTTTCCTTGCCTAATTGTCCTGGCCAGAACTTCAATACTATGTTGAATAGGAGTAGTGATGAAGGCGTCCTTGTTTTTTGTTGATTTTCAGGGGAATGCTTGGAGCTTTTGCCCATTTGGTATGATATTGGCTGTGGATTTGTCATAAATGGCTCTTATTAGTTTGAGGTATACCCCATCAATGCCTAGTTTATTGAGAGTTTTTAACATGAAGGGATGTTGAAATTTATTGGAGACCTTTTCTGCATCTATTGAAGTAATCATGTAGTTTTGTCTTTAGTTCTGTTTACGTAATGAATTACATTTATTGATTTGCATATGTTGAACCAGCCTTGCATCCTGGGAGTGAAGCTGATTTGATTGTAGTGGATAAGCTTTTTGATGCTGCTAGATTTGGTTTGCCAGTATTTTATTGAGGACTTTTGCATCGATGTTCATCAAGGATACTGGCCTGAAGTGTTTGTTGTTGTTGCATCTCTGCCAGGTTTTGTTATTAGGATGATGTTGGCCTCATAAAATGAGATAGGCAGGAGTCCCTCCTTTCAATTGTTTAGAGTAGTTTCAGAATACATGGTACCAGCTCCTCTTTGTGCCTCTGGTAGAATTCAGCTATAAATCTGTCTGGTCCTGGGGTTGTTTTGGTTGGTAGACCATTTATTATTGCCTCAATTTCAGAATGGGTTTATTCAGATATCAACTTCTTGGTTCAGTCTTGGAAGGGTGTATGTTTCCAGGAATGTATCCATTTCTTCCAGATTTTGTAGTTTATTCGCATAGAGGTGTTTATAGTATTCGCTAATGGTTGTTTGTATTTTTGTGGGGTCAGTGGTAATATCTCTCTCCTTTATAATTTTCTATTGTCTATTTGATTCTTCCCTCTTTTCTTCTTTATTAGTCTAGCTGGTGGTCTATTTTATTAATTTTTTCATAAAACCAACTCCTGGGTTCATTGATTTTTGGAAGGGCTTTTTGTGTCTCTATCTTCTTCAGTTCCACTCTGATTTTGGTTATTCCTTGTGTTTTGCTAGCTTTGGGGTTTATTTGCTCTTGGTTCTTTAGTTCTTTCAGTTGTAATATTAGGGTGTTGATTTGAGGCCTTTCTAATCTTTTTTGATGTGGGCATTTAGTGCTATAAATTTCCCTCTTAACACTGCTGTAGCTCATCCCAGAGATTCTGGTACATTGTCTCTTTGTTCTTATTGGTTTCAAAGAACTTCTTGATTTCTGCCTTAATTTCATGATTTACCAAGGAGTCATTCAGAAGCAGATAGTTCAATTTTCATGTAGTTGTGTGATTTTGAATGAGTTTTCTAATCTTGAGTTTTAATTCGATTGTGCTGTGGTCTGAGAGACTGTTTGTTATGATTTCAGTTCATTTGTATTTGTGGAGGAGTGTTTTACTTCCAATTACGTGATTGATTTTAGAGTAAGAGACATGTGGCACAGAGAAGAACGTGTATTGTGTTGTTTTGACATAGACAGTTCTGTAGATGTATATATATCAGGTCCACTGGATCTAGAGCTGAGTTCAGGTTCTGAATATCTTTGTCAATGTCCTGTCTCTATGATCTGTGATCTAATATTGACAGCGAGTCTTAAAGTCTCCCGCGATTATTGTGTGTTGAGTCTAAGTCTCTTTGAATGTCTCTATGAACTTGCTTTATGAGTCTAGGTGCTCCTGCATTGGGTGCATATATATTTAGGATAGTTAGCTCTTCTTTTTGAATTAGACCCTTTACCATTATGTAATGCCCTTATTTGTCTTTTTTAACCTTTGTTGGTTTAAGGTCTGTTTTGTCAGAAACTAGGGTTACAGCCAGGCTCAGCATTTTGGGAGGGCAAAGTGGGCTGATCACCTGAGATCAGGAGTTTGAGACCAGCCTGGCCAATATGGTGAAATCCCATTTCTACTAAAAATACAAAAATTAGCCGGGTATGGTGGCATGTACCTGTAGTCTCAGCTACTTGGGGGGCTGAGGCAGGAGAATCGCTTGAACTCAGGAGGCAGAGATTGCAGTGAGCCAAGATCATGCCACTGCATTCCAGCCTGGATGACAGAGTGAGACTCCATCTACACACACACACACACACACACACACACACACACACACACACACAGAAACTAGGATTGCAACTTTTGCTTTTTTATACTCTCCATTTCCTTGGTAAGTTTTCCTCCATCCTTTTATTTTTAGCCTATGTGTGTCTTTGTGCATCAGATGGGTCTCTTGAATACAGCACATTAATGAGTATTAATGTGCATATTTATCCAGCTTTTCATTCTGTGTCTTTTAATTTGGGCACTTAGCCTATTTACATTTAAGGTTAATATCGTTATGTGTGAATTTGATCACATCACCATTATGCTAACTGGTTATTTTGCACACTTGTTGATGTAGTTGCTTCATAGTGTCATTAATCTTTATACTTCCTTGTGTTTTTGTAGTGGCTGGTAATGGATTTTCCTTTCCATATTTAGTGCTTCCTTCAGGAGCTTTTGCAAGGCAAGTTTGGTGGTGACAAAATCCCTCAGCATTTGCTTGTCTGAAAATAATTTTATTTCTCCTTTGCTTATGAAGCTTAGTTTGGCTGGATATAAAATTCTCCTTTGGAAATTCTTTTCTTTAAGAATGTTAAACATTGTCCCCCCAGTTTCTTCTGGCTTACAGGGTTTTCACTGAGAGGTCCTCTGTTAGTCTGATGGGCTTCCCTCTGTAGGTGACATGGCCTTTCTCTCTGGCTGTCCTTAACATTTTTTTCTTCATTTTGATGTTGGAGAATCTGATTATTATGTATCTTGGGGTCAATCCTTTCATGGAGTATCTTACTGGGGTTCTCTGGATTTCCTAACTTTGAATGTTAGCATGTCTTGCTAGGTTGAGGAAGATCTCCTGCTTGATATCCTGTAGTATGTTTTCCAACTTGGTTTTGTTCTCCCCGTCTTTTTCAGGTACCCCAATTGGTTGTAGGTTTGGTCCTTTTAGATAGTCCCATAGTCCTCAGAGGTTTTGTTTGTTCTTTTTCATTCATTTTTCTCTAATATTGTTTTCCTGTCTTACTTCAGTAAGGTAGTCTTCAAGTTCTGAAATTCTTTTATCTGCCTGGTCTGTTTAGCTCTAGATACTTGAGGTTGCATTGTGAAGTTCTCATGTTGTGTTTTTCAGCTCCATCAGGTCATTTATTTTCTTCTCTAAACTGGTTATTCTGGTTAACAGCTCCTATAGTATTTTATTGTGGTTCTTAGCTTTTTTCACATTGTGTTAGAACAGGCTCCTTTAGCTCAGCAAAGTTCATTATTACCCACCTTCTGAAGTCTACTTCTTTCAGTTTATCCATCTTAGCCTCAGCCCCATTCTGTTCCCTTGCTGGAGAGGTGCTGTGATCATTTGGAGGAGAAGAGGGACTCTGGCTTTTTGAGTTTACAGAATCAGTTAATATAGCTTTTATCTTTAATGCTGCTGACTTTTGGATGGGGTTTTTATGGTGACTTTTTGTTGATGATGTGGTTGCTTTCTGTTTGTTTTCCTTTTAACAGTCAGGCCCCTCTTCCATAGGGTTGCTGTGGTTTGCTGAGGGTCCCACTCCAGACCCTATTTGCCTGGGTCCCTCCCACACATGGAAGTATAACCAGGGGAGGCTACAGAACAGCAAAGATGGCTGTCCACTCCTTCCTCTGGGAGCTCTGTCCCAGAGGGCACCAACCTGGTGCCAGCAGGAATGCTCCTATATAAGGTGTCTGGCAACCACTGTTGTGGGGTCTCACCCAGTTAGGAGGCATGGGATCAAGGACCTGCTTAATGAAGCACTCTGGTGGCACCCTGGTGGAGGGGATGTACTGTTCAGGGGAGAATCCCATTCATCCAGACTGCCTGGATTCCTCAGAGCCAGCAAAGGGAAAGAGTAAGTCTGTTGAGTCCTTTATCCCAGGGGTTTCATCCCAGGGAGATCAGAGTTTTGTCCGTAAACCTCTGGCCAGAATGGCTGAAATTTCCACAGGGAGGCCCTGACCAGTAAGGAAGGATGTGTCCAGGTCCAGCCTAAAGAGACAGTCTGGCCATGATCTGCTACAGCCACTGTGCTGTGCTGTGGGGAATTCCTCCAGGGTTCCAACCTCCCAGTCTCCCCGGCAGCCGCAGGAGAAAATGGCAGACTGGAGCTGTAGTGATGGCTGCTGCATCGCCCCTGGGTGACCTTCTTGTTAGACAGGTTCTTTAGGGCTTTTGAGATGAACAGAGTGTGTACTGGGGCTAACAGAGAAAGTTTTTCCAAGTAATTTTTGAGGACAAAACTTGGGAAAAGTCCTATGAAATAAAAGCTTATGGAGAAGAAAGGGGGAATAAAAAGTAAATGTGTCACTGAAGTTTTCCCCCACATGTTGTTTAATTAATGTGATTTAGCCCTCCATATACCATCAGAGTTCACTGGACACAATTACAGTTTTGTTTCTTCTTTTGAGCAGTTCTATTTGTAAAAATTGATATTTCATGAATTTTATTAATTCTTAATAGTCTTACAAGGAGCAAAGATAACATATATTTATTTTTTAAATAAAATAAAATTTATTATATCTTGCAATTATCATATATGTCCATTGAGCCTTTTATAAAACTAAGATATATTGTGGGATCTTAGTGATCTTCTTTTTATAACATTTTAAACATTTTACTATTTTGTCATCCTAGAAATTATTTTTTTCTTATTCATCAATTATTTTCAACTATGACTTTAAAAAAAGACTAAAGAGAAAAACAAAAAAAAAGGAACCTACTAGAAAGACAAATAGTGAAATTAATAATCATCTTTCAATTTTATACTGTGTTGCCAAAAGTATTGCATCATCTTTCAAGATGGTATAGAAGAGGAGTTATCACGTGTATAGGATGTTTTTAGCTTTTATTGAACACAGTTGAAAATACTGATTTTTCTTTTTCCATCTATAATGACCAAACAGAAGAAAACTGACAGAGAGAGACATTTCACAATTCTTAGACAAGTCAGAAGACAAATATAAAGAGCTACAGCAAGCTCTCTGGACCAGTACTGTACCACAGGGTAGCCACTAGCTACATGCGGCATTCAGGTACTTAAGATGTGGTTAGTTTGACTTGACATGTGTTTTAAGTATAAAATACACACTGATTTTGAAGCTTTAGTACAATAAATGAGAATGTCAGATATCTTATTAATATTTTTAAAACAATTATATGTTGAAATAATATTTTGAATATGTGTCACTAAATAAAATGTATTATTAAAATTTAATTTCACCAGTTTAAAATTTTCAGTGTGGCTATTAGTAAACTTTTTAATAACATATATAACTTGAAATATATTTCTATTGGACAGTACTACCTTACACACTAATGTTGATGATGGAATTAATCATGTAAGTGAAATAGGCTATGAATCTTTAGATCATGATTTCATACAAACCTTAATAAATTTCCTCAAACTCATGAATCAGTGAGTCAACAACCTATCTCTATGGACAATAAAGAAAATAGGGTACTCTCACACTGGACAGACTGAATCACACCATATTTTGCAACAAGAACTTGGACTTTCCTCTTTTGCTAATTGAATATATGACAATGTTCTTTTATTTTTTATAATGTGTGCACACCCATTTTTGCATTTGATATAAAGAATTCTGCTATGTTTAACTTTTATTATAATTTCCAATCAGTTTTTCTATTATGGCTTTATCTTTCTATAAATTAGTTGAAACATGACTTTGAAAATTAAAAAATTTAGATGGCTTTATTTAGTTCGGATGGTGAATGATGATGATGATTTTCCTAGTATATGTAGGGGTAAGTACTTGAATATTTGAAAGTTATCTTGCAGGTATTAGACTTTTTTTTTTTTGAGATAGATTCTTGCTCTTTTGCCAGGCTAGACTGCAGTGGTGTTGTCTTGGCTCACTACAACCTCTGTCTCCCGGTTTCAAGCGATTCTCCTGCCTCAGCCTCCCGAGTAGCTGGGACTACACGTGCACCACCATGCTCAACTAATTTTTGTATTTTTAGTAAAGATGGGGTTTCACCATGTTGGGTAGGATGGTCTCGATCTCTTGACTTAATTTTAGTAAAGATGGGGTTTCACCATGTTGGGTAGGATGGTCTTGATCTCTTAATCTGCCTGCCTTGGTCTCCCAAAGTGCTGGAAATACTGGCGTGGCCACTGTACCCAGCCTAGACTTTTTTAAAACCACAAACCAGTTCCAACCATTTAGTACATTTGGATTTCAACATTACATGGTGAGTGATCACAAAGCAAGTACTATGGAAGACTTCTTTCTGGATTTTCAATAATAAAATTATCAGAAAAGAATGTGAGAACACATTAGGAGGTAAAAACTCAATGCTGCTATAATTCAGAAGAAAGATTAATAGAATTCGTAATGTAGTCACCACAGACATAGATGTTTTTATTTAAGGAAGATTGCAGGTAGAAATAGCCTATAGAGAAAGCAGGTTGTTCTAGAATTTCTAGCATTTTCCTTAGGCATTTGAGGCAAGACCTTAATATATCAAGGTATATTATATTGTAATAAACATTATAAATATTTTTCAATCACTTATTTTGAGTATTAGGAAATACTCCTTAAATGGATTGAAACAGTGGTAAGTGATAACTCTTTTTATGCGATACAGAATTTTCAGAATCCAAATTATCTTGTCATCTTTGCGTGTTGATGCATAACTTCAAGGAGCCAATCAACTTCTCGAAGAAGCAAGCTCTAATGAAACTTAGAAAAACCTTCTATTTCTCTGAACCTAAGTTCAGGTAATATACCACATTAATTGAAATATTTAAACATATTTCAAAATAACCAATGAACTCTGATACCTGATCTAACATAAACAGTTCAGCTATTGACATGAAGACCTGGGTCTATTATTCCCAGCAGCAAATTTCAGTTTAACGAAACTACCAAAATAAATTAAGCTGATGCTACCCAATCTGCCTGTGGAGGCTGAGGGCAGCCAGAGGTCAGACCTTCCTGAGAGCCTGCATTCTTGTGCTATTTACCTTGCTGCCACCCGCACTCTTTGTCGACTTCCCAAGGCATCCAGAGAAAGCCTCTCAAAGGGAAAATGTAGATTAAGCAACTGTCTTAACCCCTTGGAAGGATATCCTCTCTTGAGAAAATTTTAAACAGTTTTGAAAAGTAATTTTCTTCAGATCATAGGAATTGAAGTATGCTCTCAAAGTTAGAGTGAATAATTTTGATGATGTCTCCACTTTCACCACTGTTATTCAACTTAGTACTAGAACACCTACCTAGAGCAATGAGATGAGAATGAAATAGAGAGCATCCGAATTGGAAAGGAAGAAATCAAAATTATTCTTGTTTGCAGATAATATCTTATGTTTAGAAAAATCTAAAGACATCATTAAAAAAGCTATTAGAACGGATAAACAAATTTAGTAAAGTTGTAGAATACAAAATCAACATACAAAAATCAGCAGCATTTTTATATGCCAAGAGCAAACAACCTGAAAAAGAAATCAAGAAAGTAATCCCATTTACAAGAGATACAAATACAATAAAATACCCAGGAATAAACTTAGCCAAAGAAATGAAAGATTTCTACAACAAAAACTTTAAAACATTAATGTCAGAAATTGAAGAGGATACCAAAAAAATGAAAAAGCATTCCATGTTCATGGGCTGGAAGAATAAATACTGTTAAAATGTCCATGCTGCCCAAAGCAATTTACAGATTCAATGCAATCTCTACCAAAATACCAATGAAATTCTTCACAGAATTTAAAAAATTTTCCAAGAATTGTATGGAACCATCAAAAGACCCAGAATAGCCAAAGATTTCCTGAGCAAAAAGAACAAAAATTTACAAAACAAAACAAAACAAGAGTCATGTTACCTGACTTCAAATTATACCATAGAGTTATAGTAACCAAAGCAGCATGATACTGGCACAAAAATGAAAACAACCAATGGAACAAAATAGAGAATCCAGAAATAAATTCATACATCTGCAGTGAACTCATTTTTGACAAAGATGCCCAGAACAGACATTGGAGGAAGGACAGTCTCTTTGATAAACGGTGGTGGGAAAACTGGATTTCCATATGGAGAAGAATGAAACTAAACCCCTGTGTTTCACCATATTCAAAAATCAGATCAAAATGGATGAAATACTTAAATCTAAGACTTCAACTATGAAGCTACTAAAAGAAAACATTGGGGAAACTTTCCAGGACATAGTTCTGGGAAAATATTTCTTGAGTCATACTCCATAAGCACAGGGAACCAAAGCAAAAATGGACAAATGGAATCACATCAAGTTAAAAACTTTCTGTATAGCAAAAGAAATAGTCAACAAAGTGAAGAAACAACCCACAAATGGGAGAAAATATTTGCAAACTGCCCATCTGACAAGTGATTAATAGCTAGGATACATAAGGAGCTCAAACAATAGAAAAAAAAAACAAAAAACTAATACTCTAATTAAAAATGGGCAAAAGATCTGAAAAGACATTCCTCAAAAGAAGACATATGAATGGCAAACAGGCATATAAAGAGGTGCTGACATCACTGATCATCAGAGAAACTCAAATCAAAACTACATAAGGTATCATCTTACCCCAGTTAAAATGGCTTTTATCCAAAAGACAGGCAATGACAAATGCTGAAGGGGATGTGGAGAAAAGGGAACCCTCATACACTATTGATGGAAATGTAAATTAGTACAGCTACTATGAAGAACAGAATGGAGGTGATACGATTTAAATTTGTATCCCCATACAAATCTCATGTTGAATTGTAATCCCCAGTGTTGGATGAGGAGACTGGTGGGAGGTGACTGGATCATTGGGGCAAATTCCCCTTTGCTGTTCTCATGATAGTGAGTGAGTTTTCACAACATCTGGTTAAAAGTGTGTGGCACCTCCTCCCCTTTCTCTTTCCTCCTGCTTCAGCCATGTGAGACTTACCTCCTTCTCCTTCGCCTTGTACCATGATTGCAAGTTTCCTGAAGCCTCCACAGCCATTCTTCCTGTACAGCTTGTGGAATCATGAGCCAATCAAACCTCTTTTATCTATAAATTACTCAGTCCAGGGAATTCTTTATAGCAATGCGAGAATGGGCTAATACAGAATATTGATACCAGGAGTGTGGCATTGCTATAAAGATACCTGAAAATGTGGAAGCAGTTTTGGGACTCAGTAATTGGCAGAGTTTAGAAGAGTTTGGAGGGCTCAGAAGAAGACAGAAAGATGATGAAAATTTTGGAACTCCTAGAGACTAGTTGAATGGTTTGAGCAAAATGCTGGTAGTGATATAGGCAATGAAGTCTAGGCTGAGGTGGTTTCAGATAAAGATGAGGAACTTATTGGGAACTGGAGAAAGATCACTTTTATTATGTATTAGTAAAGAGGTTGGAGGCATTGTGCCTCTGCTCTAGGGATATGTAGAATATTGAACATGAGAGAGATGATTTAGAGTATACAGTAGAAGAAATTTCTAAGCAGCAAAGCATTCAAGATATGCCCTGGCTGGTTCTAACAGCATATGGTCATATGTATAAGCAAATAAATGATCTGAAACTGAAACTTATATCTAAAAGGGAAGCAGAGTGTAAAAGTTTGGAAAATTTGCAGCCCAGCCATGTGGCGGAAAAGAAAAACCCATTTTCTGGGGAGGAATTCAAGCCAACTGCAGAAATTTGCATACGTAAAAAGAAACAAAATGTTGATTTCCAAGTTAATGAAGAAAACAATGCCTTGAAGACGTTTCCGAGAGCTTCATGGTAGCCCTCTCATTATAGGTCTGGAGGCCAAGAAAGGAAGAATGGTTTTGTGGCCAGGCCCAAGGCCCTGCTGCTCTGTACAGCCTCAGGACATGGTACCATGCATCATAGCCACTCCAGGTCCAGCCATCTTAAGGTCTGTATCTTAAAGGTCCCAAGATACAGCTTAGCCTGTTGTTTCAGAGGGCACAAGTTATAAGCCTTGGAAGCTTCCATGTGGTGTTAAGTCTGCGGGTGCAGAGTGTGAGAGTTGAGGCTTGGGAGCCTCTGCCTAGATTTCAGATGTATGGAAAGGCCTGGATATCCAGGCAGAAGGCTGCTGCAGGGGCAAAGCCCTCATGGAGAACCCCTACTAGGGCAGTATGGAGGAGAAATATGGGGTTGGAGCCCACACACAGAGTCCCCACTGGGGCACTGCCTAGTGGAGCTGTGAGAAGAGGGCCACCATCCTCCAGACCCCAGCATGGTAGATCCACCAACAGCTTGCACTGTACACCTGGAAAAGCTGCAGGCACTCAATGCTAGCCCATGAAAGCAGCCATGGGGACTGTACCCTGCAGAACAACAGGGGCAGAGCTGCACAAGGCCTTGGATTCCATCGATTTCATCAGTACTGCCTAGATGTGAAATACGGAGTCAAAGGAAATCGTTTTAGAGCTTTAAGATTTAATGATTGCCCTACTGAGTTTTGGACTTGCATGGGGCCTGTAGTGCCTTTGTTTGGGCTGGTTTTTCCCTTTTGGAATAGGAGTATTTACCCAATGCCAGTACCCCCATGATATCTTGGACGTAATGAATTGGTTTTGATTTTACATGCTTATAGGCAAAAGGGACTTACCTTGTCTCCGATGATACTTTGGACTGTAGACCTTTGAGTTAATGATGGAAAGATTTAAGATTTGGGGGACTGTTGAGAAGGGTTAATTGTATTTTGCAATATAAGAAGGACATGAGATTTGGTGGGGGGTGGGGGACAGAGTGATAATAATATGGTCTATGGTCTGAATTTGTGTCCTTGCTCTAATCTCATGTTGAATTGTGATCCCCAATGTTGGAGGAGGAGCCTGGTGGTAGATTATTGGATCAGGGAGTGGACATGCCCCTTGCTGTTCTCATGATAGTAAGTTCTCACAATATCTGGTTGTTTAAAAGTGTGGCACCTCCCTCTCTCTCTCTTCCTCCTGCTCTGGCCATGTGAGAGGTGCCTCCCTCCTCTTCAACTTCCACCATGATTGTAAGTTTCCTGAGGCCTCCCAGCCATGCTTCCTGAACAGCCTGCAGAACCATGAGCCAATTGATCCTCTTTCCTTTATAAATTACCCAGTCTCAGATAGTTCTCTATAGCAATGTGAGATGGACTAATACAGGAGGTTTATTTAAAAAACTAAAAATCGAGCTACCACATGATTCAGCAACCCCACTGCTTGGTATATATCAAAAAGAAAGAAAATCAGTATATTGAAGAGAAACCTGCAGTCCTATGTTTATTGCAGCACTGTTCACAATAGCCAAGACTTGGAAGCAATCTGGCTGAATGCAGTGACTCACGCCTGTAATCCCAGCACTTTGGGAGGCCAAGGTGGGTGGATCACAAGGTCAGGAGATCTAGACCATCCTGGCCAACATGGTAAAATCTTGTTTCTACTAAAAATACAAAACTTAGCTGGATGTGGTGGTGCATACCTGTAATCCCAGCTACTGGGAGGCTGAGGCAGGAGAATGGCTTAAACCTAGGAGACGGAGGTTACAATGAGCCAAGATCTTGCCACTGTACTCCAGCCTGTCAATAGAGTGAGACTCTGGCTAAAAAAAAAAAACACACCAAAAAACAAAAAAGATTTGGAAGCAATCTAAGTGTACATCAACAGATGAATAGATAAAGAAAATGGTACATATACACAATGGAGTACTAGTCAGCCATAAAAAGCCATGAGATCCTGTCATTTTCAGCAATATGGGTGAAACTGGAGGACATTATGTTAAATGAAATAAACCTGTCACAGAAGAAGGAACTTTGCACATTTTCACGCATTTTGGGGACATGAAAATTAAAACAATTGAATCCAAGGAGATAAAAAGTAGAAAGATGGCTAACAGAGGCTGGAAGAGGTGTATATGAAGAAGTGAGGATGGTTAATGGGTACAAAATTAGAGAAAATCAATAAGATCTAATATTTGATAGCACAATAGGGTGACTACAGTCAACAATAACTTATTGTACATTTTAAAATAACTAAAAGAGTATAATTGGATTGTTCATAACAAAAGAAAGTATAAAAGCTTGAAGCAATGGATACCCATTTATCCTGTTGTTATTATTATATATTTACACCAGTATCAAAACATTTCATCTCATATACCCCATAAATATATACACCTACTGTGTACCCACAACAATTAAAAATTTTAAAAGATTTTAAACAAGAGGATTCCCAAAACATGCTTCCCCTTACCCAGTCTTCCCTGATTTAAATATTCAGTTTCCAGAGGATGAGCAAGTTGCATATAAAATTTGATTTATTCAAAATGTTGGTACAGAGTAACCCTTAAACTCTAAGGATATATATTTCTCTACTCTTTTCACATTACCAAATTCCCTTCTTTTTATACATACAAACTCCTCAACGTTTCCACTTCCATAAAGAATAAAATGCACCAGCACTACACAGCACAAATTAGTATGCTTTCCTCAAATTATGCCAGTTGTTAGGAACTTTTTGCCATTTAAAGGAGCCAAATGGAGAAAAATGTCATCGGTATCTGATGAAACAAATTTGGAGACACTCAAATGCTTCCATTTATAGAGGTTCTTTGCACCACTGGTGCCTCTTGGGGAAATTCTGAAAAACATTCTGTCTGTAAACAATCTGTTTCAGTGCCACATGTTTTCTAAATTTCTTTGCCTGTTGACATTTTAAAAAATTAAAAGAACACATTTTCATGAAGACAGGACCTTTTGTTTCTTTTACATTTTCACTATCATATAAATTAAAAATGAAATAGGTCATCTTGCCGAGTTGTTTGTGAAGGATCATTTTCTAAAGGACACTTCCCAGATCTTTGGCCAATCTCATTTTAAATCACTAAGATCTTTTTTATGGCCTCTGCTCTCAAGTTAAATAGCACTTATTATTAAAATGAGAACTTCTGGAGATAATGCTTTTCTTTATTTTTTATCTATCTATAGTATTTCCTTCTACGTTTAATTGGTTTTTTTTTAAAGGTCTAGTTTTATATTTCTATAACTTTCTGTCCACAAGATAGTTCTAAAACTTTTCCCAGGCGCATAATGTGATCTTACTTTCGCAGGCCTGAAATTGTTTGGGTCCATGTGACTTCTTTGGCTGATGAAAGAATACAGAAGCTATATGTGTAACTTCTGAATAGAGCCCTCACAATGACACCATTGTTGGTCAGATTGCAGAAATGCATTCCCAGGTAAAGCATCCATCCAGATAGTTCCCTAGGGACCCTCTGCTTCCCACCTTGAATGGTTTTATGAAGGAGAAATAAACTATTAAGGTAAATAAAATATTAAGAATTTAGCCAATTGCAGCAGATAACTTTTAAAAATTAATGATAATCAAGTTTTGATCTTTCTTGATACAGGCAAAAAAAAAAATCCCAATTGCAAGGATATTAATACTATCATCTTTCTATGCACTGCTTGAGCTGAAATCTGCAGAAGCTCTTTTCTGAAGAGGATTTAGGCTACACTATTTAAATTGGGTGAAGATAGTTATATAGGGGCAGGGAAGGAAATGGGAACAGGAAAGTGTAGATAAATAAGATCTGGGGAAATAACATTACTTCCCTTTAGCAGAAGAATCTAGAAATAAAGATTCAATTTACATACTATTTGTGCCCTTTTGTGGCAAAAAGTAAATTCTTAAAATTGAATATGTGAACATTACAATGATTTGCTGAATAAAATATTTTACTTCCCTAAAGTTTACAAACAGATATTCACTTAAATTCTCATATATATTAAGAAAGATTTCTCTAAAGTTCTGTCAGTTACAAAAACAGTTTTTCTATTCATGTTTTTTTGTGTTGTCTTCAGTGATAATACCATGGCTGTTTAACATTTCTTATTAATTTTCATTCACACAACCTAATTCACTAAGTTATGATTTATTCTGATCTTGTGATTGTATGAGATTAGGGTTCCAGGAAACAGAGTCTGAAAGAGAGATTTGGCTACAGAAGGCTTATTGGAGACGGCCCCTATAAAGGAAGGAGAGAAGGAAAAATATAACAGAGACTTCTGCCAATTTCAAGGGGAGATATGGAGCTGGGCTAGCCCTTCATAATTATTCCCAAAGTAAGGAGGTCACACCTTATGGCCCTGCATCAGCAGTCATTGAATGAAGGTTAATCCTATGAAGAAGGAGGTGGGGCAGGTAACTGTGGCACAATGGAGCTCTCTCAGCTGAGGGAAATTTCTAGAGAGAGAGTCAGCTGTTAGTCATCAGCAGTCAAAATTAATTCAAAATGGACGATACACCTAAATATAAAAAGAGAAACTTCCTGGACATGCACATCCTACCAAGAATGAAACATGAAGAAATAGTAAACCTGGATAGACAAATAACCAATAACAAGACTGAATCAGTAATAGAAAGTCTCCCGTCAAAGAGAAAGAAGCTCAGGACCTGACAGCTTCACAGCTGAAATCTACCAAACATTTAAAGAAGAACTAATATCATTTCTTCTTAAACTATTCTAAACAATTGAAGAAAATTCTTTCTAACTCAGTCTATGAAGTGAGCATTACCCTGATACCAAAACCAGGCAAGGACACAACAAAGAAAAAAAGCTACAGGCCAATATTTGTGATGAACATAGATGCAAAAATCCTCAACAAAATGCTAGCAAATCAAATCCAATAGCATATCAAAAAGACTATTCATCATGATTAAGTGAGATTCATACCAGGGATGCAAGGGTAGTTCAGTATTCACAAATCAATAAACATTACTCATCACATCAACAGAATAAAGGCCAAAAACATATGATCATTTCAACAGATGCAAAAAGAAAAAAAAAAGGCTTTGATGAAATGCAACATCTATTCATGATAAAAACTCTCAACAAATTCGGTATAGAAGGAATGTACCTCAGCACAATAAAGACCATATATAATAAAGCCACATCTAATATACTGAATGGAGAAAAGTTGAAAACATTTCACTTAGGAACAAAACAAAGATGCCAACTTTTAACAGTTTTATTCAACATAGCACTGGAAGCCCTTGCCAGAGCAATTAGGCAGTAGAAAGAAATACAGGGCCTTCAAACCATAAAGGAGGAAATCAAATTGTTCCTGTTTACAGATGACATGATCTTTTGTATAGGAAACTCCAAAGACTTCACACAAAAACAGATCTTTGCAATGAAAACTATAAAACATTGATGAAAGAAATGGAGGACAGAAATAAATGGAAAGATTTCTCATTTTCACGGACATATATTAATATTATTAAAATGTCCTCACATCCAAAGCAATTTACAGATTAAATGCAATCCCTATCAAAATGCCAAAGGTATTCCTCACAGAAGTAGAAGAAAATACTATCCTGAAATTTGTATGGAACCACAAAAGATCCCAAATAGCTAAAGCAATCTTGATCAAATAGAACCAAGCTAGAGGCACACTACCTTACTTTCAAATATAATGCAAAGCAATGGTAAACAAAACAGCACGGTACTGGCATAAAATACTGAAATCCACACATTTACAGTCAATTGAGCTTCAATTAAGTTGCCAATAATACACACTGAGGAAAGGGTCTCTTCAATAAATGGTACTTGGAAAACTGGACATCCGCATGCAGAAAAATAAAACTAGTCTCCTATCTCAACCAATTTACATAAATCAACTCAAAATCTATTCAAGACTTAAATGTAAACCTGAAACTATGAAAACACTAGAATAAAATATAGGGAAAATGCTTTGTGAGATTAGTAGGGGTGAGGATTTTTTTGAGAAAGACATTAAAAGCACATGTAACAAAAGCAAAATTAGACAAATGGGATTACATCAATTTGAAAAACTGTATTGCAAAGGAAGCTGTCAACACAGTGAAGAAACAACCTACAGAATGGGAGAAAATATTCACAAAATATGCATCTGACAAGGAGTTAATAAGCAGAATATTTAAGAAACCTGAACAACTCAACAGCAAAAAATCCCCCTAATAATCTGATTAAAAATGGGCAAAAGATTTAAATAGACATTTCTCAAAAGACAAATAAATTGCTAACAGGTATAGTTTTAAAATGCTCAAATTCACTAATTAGGAAAATGGAAATCAAAACCACAATGACATATCAGCTCATCCTAGTTAGAATGGATATTATCAAAAAGACAAAAAATAATGAATGCCGGTGAGAGCATGGAGAATGGGAGATTCTTATACATTGTTGGTGAGATTGTAAATTGTACTGCTACTGTGGAAAACAGTAGGTAGATTCCTCAAAATTTAAAAATAGAACTACTGGCTGGACGCAATGGTTCATGCCTGTAATCCCAGCACTTTGGGAGGCCAAGGCAGGCGGATCACTTGAGGTCAGGAGTTGGAACCCTGTCTCTACTAAAAAAATGCAAAAGTTAGCCAGGCATGGGGGCATGTACCTGTAGTCCCAGCTGCTCAGGAGGCTGAGGCAGGAGAATTGCTTGAACATGGGAGACGGAGGTTGCAGTGAGCTGAGACCACACCACTGTACCCTAGCCTGAGTGACAAAGTTTTATTACCCAGCCTCAAGTATTCTTTTATAACAGAGATTCTGTCTATAAATAAATAAATAGAACTGCTATATGATCCAGTAGCCCCACTACTGGGTATGTATCCAAAGGAAATGAAATTAGTATGTCAAAGAGCTATCTGCACACTCATATTTATTACAGTACTATTCACAATAGCAAAGATATTAACTCCAGCTGAATGTCCATCAATGGATAGGTGACTAAAGAAAATGTGATCTATTTACACAATGGAATACTATTCAGCTATAAAAAAGAATGAAATTGTGTCATTTGCAGTAACATAGGCGGACCTGGCAAACATCATGATAAGTGAAATAAGCCAGACACAGAAAGAAAAATACTGCGTAATGTTACTTATATATGGAATGTAAAAATATTGATTTCATAGCAGTAGAGAGTAAAATAGTGGTTACCAGAGGCTGAGGAAGGTAGAGGAGATGGTGATATAGGGAGATGTTGGTCAATGAATACAATGATATAGCTAGATAGGAGGAATAAGTTGTAGTGTTCCACTGCAAAGCAGGGTAAATACAGTTAGCAATAATACATTCGTGTATCTCAAAATAGCTGGAAAAGAGGTTTTTTAATGTTTTTACCACAGAAATGATGTCTGAGGTAATAGATATGCTAATTATCCTAATTTGATCATTATACACTTTATACACATATTAAAACATCACACTGTACCCCATAAATATGTACAATTATTATGTGTCAATTACTTTTTAAAAGATGAAAAAACAGGAAAAAAATCCATAAAATTATAACATTTCTAGAATAAAAATCAGGAGAAATATTTGTAACCTTGGACAGAGATTTTTTAGATCAGATGCCAAAAGGATGTTCCATGAAAATACAAATTGATAAATTAGATATCATCAAAATAGAAAACTTCTGCTCATCTACAGATGCTACTAAGGGAATTAGAAGACCAAGTACAGACAGCAGAAAATACTTGCAAAATATATATATATATAAATTAATTATATCCAAATTATATTTTTTAAACTCTCAATATGGAATAAGAAACTAACAACACAACTTGAAAATGGACAAAAGGCTTGAATAAATACTTCATGAAATAAGATCTAAGGGTGGCAAACAAGCCAGTGAGAAGATGCTCAACACCATTAGCTATTAACAAAATGCAGATTAAAACCACAGTGAGATATGACTGAATCTATCAGAATGACTAACAATTTAAAGGCTGACCATCATAGGGTTGCAAAGAATGTAGATGAACTAAAATTTTCATGCATTGCTGGTGGGATGTTAAATGATACAATGACTTTGGAAAACAGTTTAGCGGTTTTTTAAAAGTCAAAAGTACATCTACCATATGATTCCACCATTCCATTCTTGTGTATTTATCCAAGAGAAAAGAAAGCATATGCCTAGACAAAGACTCATGCATGAATATTCATAGAAGCCTTATTTTTAAGAGCCTAAAAGTGGAAATTATCTAAATGTCAGTCAACAGGCAACGGATTGTCTTAGTCTGTTCTGTGTTGCTATAAAAGAATACCTGAGGCTCGGTAATTTAAAATGAAAAAAGGTTATTTGGCTCATGGTTCTGTAGGCTGTACAAGAAGCATGGTGTCAGCATCTGCTTGGTTTCTGGAGGATCTCAGACTGCTTCCACTAATGGTGGAAGGATCAGGAATGTGCAGATATCATGCAGTCAGAGAGGATGCAGGGTGAGAAAGCAGGCAGGTGCCAGACTCTTTTTAACGATCAGCTTATTGAGAACTCACCCCCAAAGGAAAGTGTTAATCTATTCATGAGAGATCCACTGCCATGACCCAAACACCTCCTATTAGAACTCCCTCTAACACTGGAGATCAATGTTCAACCTGAGATTTGTTGGGGACAAACAAACCACATCCAATTTGTAGCAGGGATAAACAAATTGGTACCCCCAATACAACGGGAAACTATTCTGCAATAAAAATAAGTTATTGATACACACTACAAAATGGATAAATTTCAAAACAATTTTTATGAGTGAAAGAAACCAGTAAAAAAGGGTACATTCTGTATGTCTCTATTTATAAAACCTCAAGGAAATGCTTGAGGGGTGTGAGCAGGTGGGGAGAGGCAGGTGGGGGAATTCCTAAGGAGCATGAGTAATTTCTGAGGGTGATAGATAGGCTCATTATCCTGATTGTGGTGGTAGCTTCACATGTGTATATACATCAAAACTCACTGACTTGTATACTTTAAATGTGTCAATTATGCCTTAGTAAAACTGAAAGAGAGAGAAAGAAAGGAGGGGCAAAACAGAATTTTAAGATAAAATTTCTTACCTATTAGAGTGGTAAAAAATCAATCTATTTCCTAAAGCAGCAACAAATCTTTATTTAAATAGAGATAGATATACAGTTCTATATTGTTCTCACCTTAACAATAAACAAGGATATCTACTTTAAATCACTTGAAATGTTCATTTAAAACACAACCGACATATTAATAACCTTGGTTCATTAATGATTTGAAAGTTTGCTCACCAAAGGGAAGAATCTTGTGAAAGTCATCTTAGAATGTTAACATTTATAGATACCAAAAATATGAACAAATGTATGTTTCCAGCAAAAGTAACAGTATTTTACACTAAGTATTAAAAGAAGAACTGAATTTATATAATTTGACACAACCTAAGACACTGCTTGCTTTCCCCAACTTATCAAATACATCTTTTAGCTACTTTAGGGTCACTTTGTAAAGCTGACTTCCTACATAGTGGGCTATGATTTGATGTTATAAATTAAAAACCAAAAAGTGCTTTCATATCTTTGGCACTTAATAATTCTTTAATAAAGTCCTCACTAAATTACTACTTTAAAGGGCTTATGGGATTTTATAATAAGCCTAGTTTTGCACATTGAGTAAAATACTTCACATATATTCTAGAGCTAATGAATCCACACCCATAGTCTTACTTTTAGATGTACCACTCCACATAATCAATGACATTACATGTTTTAAATTGCTCATTTCTATGTATTTAGATTCTCAGAAATAGTTCAGAGGGAGCAGTCCTGATCCAATTTAGGCCAACCCTTCTTGCAATAGAATTTTTATTTCCTAAACAATTTCAAATGAGATAATTTATATGCACTAGCTATTCTGTCAGAAGATGTTAAAATGCAACAAAAGTAATCTTTTAAATAACATTCTAATTCTGCAGCAGGCCCAAGGAATACATAGGGTTGAGATTAATGGGGACTACATGGAACCTGAGAGTGGATTTAAATAAACTCTTACTGGATTACCCCATAAGGTTCCTGTTATAAAGTAAACACATATTCTGTGATCACTTAACATCTGGAACTCCTTGAGTCTCCCTGAATCTCAATTTCTTAATTTCTAAATTGGTAATAATAATAATAGGAAGAAAATTATCAGTATAACAATGATGATGCCAGATGCCACCCTCATGTGCTACTCTATGGATTCAGAGAGACAGGGAATTTTAACCACATGCTACTATTCCTGGAGCTCAGTCAGTTTGTTTTATTTCAAATGATATTGGTTGAGAGCCATTTTGATGTCTGAAATTTTGTTCCAGAGACTAATAACATCCAGTCCTTTCTTTAGCAATGCACAGTTTACTAAGGAAGTCCACAAGTCAAAGTAGATTCAGAGAATAGTGCAGTAAAGGCAAATAAAGAACCACCATGACACAAAGGCAGAGAGAGCTTGGTTAATTCTGCTTGGTGATCAAGAAATCTTCAAAGAATTGAAAAGATTTTCTCATCTCTGTCTTCTCCACCAAAACTAAAAGTAATTATTTAAAAGAGGCAACTGAGATCCACCTGCAGATTGATTCCTCATGGTTCACAGTAGAATCCATTCTGCTGAGGTCTATGCCTTATGAGTTCCTCGACTTAAAAGGGACTGTGCTGTGGAAGAAAGCAGCAATAATCATGGATATCCCCACCACCTTGAGATCTCTAATCCCAGCTTCTTCTAGCTAAATGTATTTCTTTAGGAATATACACACATACATATACATATATATGTGTATATATGTGTGTGTGTGTGTGTGTGTGTGTGTGTGTGTGTGTGTGTGTGTGTGTGTGTGTGTGTAAATCAGAAACTGAAGCAAAACCAATTCCTTCAAGCCCCAGGGCTCCCAGCCTTGTCAAATGAAAATTGAAAGGGGATGGATTCTGAACTCCAGGAAGCTAATTGGAGCCCTGGGCAGAAATCCTAAACATGGTGGGTAACTGACATCTTGTCCTTTTCAGTGTAGATACTGCCCACGAGAGGGTTACCTCTAGGGTGCTGGTTGATTAGCATCCTTAAAGGACAGGGCAGTTAAGTAGAGATTGGAGCCCTGAAGACTCCCATATCCCAAATTCAAGGGTCCCCGCCAACCAGAGAAAAATTACTTTCGTGTGGTCCGGTGAGAGACACTCTTTAAGCAACAGAATCATAAACAGCTCCGTTAAATGAAGCAAAACTTCATTACTAGGTTTTCTTAGCTTAAAAAAAAGCAACATAAGATTAAATTATCATTAGAGTTAGATGATGCATTTTTAATTGAAACCAAACTAATTTGATTTGCCTTTGGCTAATATTTCTTCAAGAGAATCGCTCTTTCTGAAAATTATAAATTTGACAGCTATGTCCATTTTGTCTAGGACGAAGTGAAATGAACTACACTGAGACAAGAGATGTTAACGTTTTATGAACAAAAATAATTGCACAGAAGTGAGGTTCCAGATATATACCTCATAAGAGAATCAGTTGTTCTTAGCTAGTGAAAGGATTTGGATCTGCGTCTCCATCCACATCTCATGTTGAATTATAACGCCCAATGTTGGAGGCGGAGGCCTGGTGGAAGATGACTGAATCATGGAGGCAGTTTCTCATGAATGATTTAGCACCATCATCTTGGTGCCTTGGTGCTGTTCTCATGATGGTGAGTGAGTTCTCAGGAGATCTGGTTGCTAAAAAGTGTGTAGCATCGGCCCTCTCTCTCTCTCTCTCTTGCTCCTGCTCCTACTGTGTGAGATGCCTGGCTACCCTTTTGCCTTTTGCCATAATTGGAAGCTTCCTGAGGCTTCCCCAGAAGCAGAAGTTACTATGCTTCCTGTACTGCCTGCAGAACCACGAGCCAATTAAATCTGTTTTCTTTATAAATTACCTGGTCTCAGGTATTTCTTTATAGCAGTGTGAGAACGAACTAATACTAGTAATGCTGGGATTGGAAGGGAGTGGTAGAACAGAACTGCTGAATCCAGAAAGAAATAGAGAAATTAAAGAACAAAGTCCCCTGGCCCACAGGTGAGGCCAGTGGAATGCTATCAATTCTGAATAACCATGCTCCTGCAGACTTTCAGGTACTTAATCATTTTCACATCCCCAAAATCTTATTTGAAGTAGACTAGTTAAGTCTCATTATCTTCATTTTAGAGACGAAAAATGAGGGTTGGAGAGTTTAAATGACTTGGCTGTCATCAAACAGCTTAGAGATGGCAAATTTTGGCCTCATTCCAAGTCTTTTGATTCCTAGTCCTGTAATTTTTCTCCATACTACAATGCCTCTACATTAGAGCTGAAAAGATTTTTCCAGAAGTGTCTCTGGTGGAGTCCAGAGGGTCTTCAACCTGAATCAAAGGAGATTGGGGGAAATATAGATAGCTTATTTTTTCTTTTTAAAGACAAACCCTCAAACTTACATAAAAGTACAGAACTGGTATAATGACCTTCTGTGTACCCATCACTCAGCTCCAGCACCTCTCAGCAACCCACAGTTTTAGCCGAGGCCTAGGGAGGGACTCAGTGTTGCTCAGGTAGAAAGGACCCAGCTTTCCCAGGACATAATGGAGCTCACAGTGTAAGAAGCCTTCAAGGGTCAGAGCTAGACATGTCATGAGCTGACTTGAAAGAGAATAAAACTAGATATATCTAGCTAAACCAAATAATGTGTTGTAATTGATGTATATCATTCATGTGTTAATTCCAGGATTTCCTCATACACAAGCTGACACTTAAAAAAAATAGCTCAGGATGTCTACAGTATTGTAGGAGCAGTGTGGCGTTTATCACATGTCAAAATGAGAAAGGCCATGCCACATCACATGTAACTTTTCCAAAGCCTCAGTAACATCCCATAGTTACCACTCCACCCCACTTTACATCAGTCTTCTTCTTGGAAAACAACTTTCTATGTTTTATTTCTAAAATCTTTACTAGGAAAATGTGAAAACTAAACAATATCAAGAAAACCTCAATATTAATTAAATAAGTCAGTTTCATTACCAATAATGATTTTTTAAAACAAAGAATCCATACAAACTATGTTTCTTACCGATATTTTGTTTTCTTATGTATCTGACTCTAAACTTCCAGACGTCATGCTGAAATAAGTAAAAGTTTAGAATTCCAAAATTTTATTTCAGGTACGCATGCACGCACACACACCCCCCCACCTACATTGAATAGATCATTACACTGTAACATTTAAAATAAATTTTCTAAAGTATTTCCTCCAAATGTCAATTTCTGGACATTTCTAAAGGAAGTAAAAATAATGAAATGTAAACTTTGCTCGCAGAAGATAAAATAGCCTTTAAAGGTTCTCTGGAGAATAAGTAGTCTGAACAGTACAATCTGTTCTGAAAACCTGCAAAATCTTGTAATTCAACTAAAAAAAAAAAAGTAGAGAGAGGAAAGCATATCCTCCTAAGAATCAGCAGACGTGGAGAATTCATTGTCTCCTACATTGTTCTCTCTCCCTCTCTCTCCTCTCTCTATCTCTTGGATCATTTCGATTAACTTATAAACATGTTGTTATTTATCATGTCTTGAGCCTTACTGCTTTAGTATCCACTTGATTACACTGACCTCTTTTGCAATTCAGGTTACAGCAAAACTATATTCTCACTGTCTCCAATTCCTTCTCTTTTATTTTTATTTTTTATTTTTTTGCCAAAGCCACTGCAATTGGCTTACTCTTACTAGTACCACTCCACAGAAACTGCACTTGTCAAATTCACCAAAGATCTCTCCATTTTTATACCCAGTGATTATTTTTCACAACTCACCTTAACAGGCTTTGACATGACTCATCACTCTCTGAAATACTTTCTTCACTCAGTTCCCAGAACATCCCAGGGTCCCGGCACACTTGCTCTAAGTCTATCCACTTGGCTTACTCTTCCTTCCTTCTTGTCTTTGCTCAAATGTCTTCAGCTCAGTGGGACCTATCATATGTATCTCATTTAAAATTTAACCCCTCACCTCATCACCATACTGTTTTCTGTGTGATACTTATTACATTCTAACATACTATAGAGTTTGCTTCTTTATTATATTTTTTGTGTCATCTCCCAACCGAAAATGTAAACTCCTTGAAGATAGGAAATTTTTCTGTTGTTTTTGCTACTCCACTCTCAGCATCTTGAAGGATAGGATGGCCAACAAATATTTGTTAAATGAATTATCTAATAAACCTCATAGATTTAATATATTTCTTTCTGTTGTTGCCATCCAATAAAGCCTTACTTTTAAAGCCCAAGGTACTTTTATTATTTTCTGTCCCACTATCTTCCTCATTAATATATTGTTTTATTTCCATATTTCCGTGAACATTTCTCTCTTTTACTCACTTTTTTAAAAAATTGAAACCATTTAAAAATGTTCAGAAAGTAATCAGTGACTACTGAACAAAATTAATTAAGTTCTCACTTAGTGGAAGGAGACACTGGGGCTCTGAGAGATGTAATTGCTTTTCTCGCAAGACACCCAAATCAGCAGAAAAACAGTATTTTGGTACTTTCTACTTGACAATACCTCTTTATCATGAAATGGAAAACAAACTCCACGTCACTGCAGTTGCTGGACAAACCAACAAATGGCTTTAAAGGATCTTAATAAACTGAGTCTTCTAACTAATTTCATCTTCTATGAGTGAAACTCACAAAACGGATGTTTTCCCTCAACTGTACTGCCTGTTAGTCCAGAGTGCATGTTTATCCTTTTCTTAGTTGTTTCCTCCGGCCAAAACACTCATACTCTCTTTTCTGTTTGTTGAAATCTTACCATTTATTCACACCGTAACTCAAATGCTGCCTCTCCCTGAAGGCCCTCAGACCCTGCTGGTCAAAAGTGTTTCTTGCCTCTGTATTCCACAAGCAGGTTTCAGACAACCCACCTCTTATAGCCCTTATTACGGTTCATGATGTTTGTAAAGATGTGTGTACCTGTGTTTTGCATTTCTCAGTAATACCCTCATAGAGGACAAGGACTATGCTTTATTTTTTATGCTAGGAAAGAAAGTCATATTCAGTTACTGAATGAAACCAAACCAAACAAAATATGTGAGTGCAATACCCTTATGTGCATAATCAGATGTGCCACAAATGCACCACAGAAAGTACAGTTTGAGACTACCTAAAAAATAATGCTTGAAACAAAACTGCTGATTTAAAAATGAGAGCTTTGGCTGCCTGACAATTATATTTAAAGGTCATGAGTCATGGCCTCAGAGTAACCATGGTAACTCAGCATACACAGGAGAAGTCATGTTGTACAATAATTAAGGGGGGAGAAAAGCTTTAGAAAGCCTATTAGCCTTCAGATAAAAAAATATAATTAACCAATGTGTTTATAAAGCTTGTTTTTATTGCAACGTTTTCTTACTTCAGGGTTCACTGGAAACCTGGAAAAACTTCTTTAAATTTCTGTTGGCAGGGGCATAACAATCTTACATAGCTTTTTCTCAGTGTGTTATAAGAACATTGAAATCTCCTTCCTTTAAATGAAATTCCTTTCTATCTGCTTTCTAAACTTTTTACTTCATGCTTTTTATGCCAAATTGGAGGACTAATTAGTCACCAATTAGTCTGGGTGAATAAATGATTTTAATAAAATTGGTTAGGAAATACAGCTATTGAGCACTTAATTTTTATAGGAGAGGATTTCCTGGGAAAATTCTGTTTTGTTCCTTAGATTAAGTGGATCCAGGGCCTAACTATCCCTTACTTAGACAATGTAGGAGCAAGTTCCCATTAAGTTTATGTAAACTGTGGAGAAGGTCTGTCTTAAGAGCGTGAGAAGAGAAAAGTGGAAGGGAAGGCAAACAAGACACATGGGACCAGTTTCTGCTTAGAAGGGAAGAAGCTGAACTGAAGTTACCTAAAGATCAACAGGAATAGCATGACACTCCCCTGTCTCCTGCCTCAAAAGCCCAGCTTTCTATCTGCACAGAACATTCAGCTCCATACACCAGGAGTAAAAAACACTAACAATCATTTACAGTGAGAGCAAAGTCCTGCTTTTCACTTGTTTTTTCTGCTGATTGTACACTGTGCTATTAATTTGAAAGTTGTTCATCACAGGCCCACCCTGCTTTGTTAAGTTTTAAAACCTGGGAGGCGGAGGTTGCAGTGAGCTGAGATCACGTCATTGCACTCCAGCCTGGGCAACAGAATGAGACTCCATCTCAAAAACAAACAAACAAACAAACAAACAAAAAAACTTAACAAAGCAGAACCATGGTTGCATGTGAACATCCCATAAGGATACTGCCTTATAGGATGTAGCTTCTGCTACAGAGATGTGGTCCCCTCTCACTCAAGATTTAAAACAAAATTTTAAATGGAAGATATTTCCACATTTGAAAGGGAAATGAGTATGGTGTCAACATGCAAAATTTCTACGAATCAAATGCAAATCAATTAGACAGGGGAACTATAGCTCCATATTTCTAGCCAGTGTTGATTTAGGCTTTTGTGTGGGGAACATGTAGAGGAGGAATGACCCAGCTTTCTCTGTGTGTGTCTCTTGGCAAGAAAGTAGTGAAGATGACATTTCTTTTTTTTTTTTTTTTTTTCATTTTACATCTTTTTTTTTTTTTTTTTTTAGAATAAAAAGAATGAAAGAGAGAAAGGAAGAGGAAGAGATTTTAGAAAAAGAGAGAAAAGGAGAAAGAAAGAAACAGCAAAAGAAAGAAAAAATGAAAGAGAAAGAGGAAGAGATTTT
>CAUYQU010095533.1:0-26707 GCA_963574635.1 Cheracebus regulus
ACCTGAAACAAGCAAATTTAATAAATATTTACAGAACCTACCACCCCATATCCATAAAACATATATTTTTTCAATATTATACCTATTCTAAAAGTAATCACATAATAGGAACTAAATCACTTTTTAGTAATTGCATAAGCATTTTACAGATTTAAATGAAATCCTGAGCAATAGAGCAAGATTTTCGTTCTCTCTCCCTCTTTCTCTTTCTTTCTTTCTTCTCTTTTATTCTACTTCTTTCTCTCTCTCAAAAAAAAAAAGAAACTTTCTCTAGATGACTATTGATCGTTTCAAGGAATATAATGGCAAAATAAGCAATAATAAAAAATATATGATAACATTTGCACAATGGTAGAAGGGTAATAAAATTGTACTGTAGTAAGTTTCTTGCATTGTTTATGAAATGATACAATAAGGAAAAGTTACGCTAGGAACCCAGAACTGTCAGCCCCAGGCAAGTGTAATGGCAAGTGTATGTAAAGGTACATAGGGTCGATTATAGAAAAAAAAAAAAAAAAAAAAAAAAAAAGAAAGAAAAAATGGCAAGTTCAGCTTTTCTATTAAATAAGAAGTAAAAATTGTTTTATTATCAGTATTGAGAAGTACAACAGCATAATACACATAAATGTGACCACAAGTAGAAATAAAAACAATATCTATTTCTTCCAAGTTATCACAGAAGTAAAACAGTCTGTAAGACTTTTGGTAGGGTGGAATATATAGCACATCTGTTCAATTTCCACCCTACGAAATTAGAGAAAAAGAAATTTCAAAGACATATAAACAGAAGAATAAACATCAAGCCAGACAAGTGCATAATTTCTATTACAGTAAAAGGAGATTTTAAAAAGTAGGAAAATAACAGAGAACATAAAGAAAGCATAAAACAAGATGACAGAAAACAAATATCTCTAAAGGAACAAAATGCTATTCCAAAAATAACTATTTTCATTATTTTTAAGAGTAAAAGAACCATACACATAAATAGAACATTAAAGATTTTGACCACTAGCATTTAAAGAAAGTCCAGAGAGAATTCAAATTCTTTAATTATGAAAGTTGAACTGAAAAAGCTATATTTAATTTTGGACCAAACCATCAATGACTATTTCTTCTAAAAGCCCTATGCAAAAAAAAAAAAAAGTGTATATTTGAAACCAAAGTAAGTGCCAGTAAGATATAATAAGGCATATAGCTTCTTGAGATTTATTTTTGACCATTATGAATTAAAAGAAGAAATCAGCAACAAATTTCTGGAAAAAATATCAATAAGAAATTAAATAGTGTTCTTACATTGGATACAGGACATAATATATATATTTCTAAATTATTTATAGAATAATGAATATTGCATCAAATCTTGTGTGAAGAGCCAAACTTACTGGAGAAATCCAGTCTTAAATTATTTCATTTGGAAATAGTGACCTAAAATAAAAGTTCTGAGTTGTCATCACAAGAAGTTAAAAGAAATCTGCAAAGCCTGTAAATCCGGCTTTACAGGGCCTTATCCAACCTGGAGGAAAGGCTATTACCCATTGAAATTCCTTGAAGCTGTAAAATCTGCCTAAGTAAAATAAATAAATAAGTAAATAAGTAAATAAAAAATGAAGTTATCTTAATTCACCTATGGGCTGTGGAAGAAAATCAAACAGTTCATTATTAGAATAATTTTTTATTTGAAAATAATGGGCTTCAGAAGTTTCAAAGGAGTATTCAAACTTGAGGAAAAAGGCTATTTTTTTTTTTAATGAGATGCCACCTGATTCATAGTATATAATTTCTGGAAAATTCTCTCAAGAAAGAAATTGCACTTTTGAATTACTTGCCATTGTTTTTGCAATTTGGATTTTCTCAAGAGGGATAGAGAGAAGCATTTAGGAGATTAGGTTATGTTTAAGATAGAGGATGAGGAATGGCTGTCAGGGACAATTACATGAGTGGGCCACAGAGGAAAGTTCTTAGTTCTTCAATATCTCAGGCATGAGGTAAATGAAACTGTTGACCAGACTCTAGAGTGTTCTTTTGCTCACAATCCCAGCCTTCTGGTATTCATACCATCATATAATCCTCGCTCATAACTTCTTTATAACTATTAGGGTATGTCACAGATAAAGGGACAAAACTCCTTTGATTATGTTATTTTATGTATGAGATTCCATCTTGCTAGCAGACTCATTCTAGATTCTCTCTTTGTTGGTTTAATAGAATAAGTGGGAATATTGGGAAAGCCCATGTGACAAAGAAAAGTGAGAAGCTTATAGGAGCTGAGGGTGACTGCAACATGACAGGTAGCAAGATGTCAGTATGCTCAGTCTTAAAACCAAATGCAAATTTATACTGTCAACTCAGGTGGGCTTGTAAGCAGATTCTTCCTGGCTAAGCTGCTATATGCAAACACAGACCAGCCCATACCTTTATTACAACCTTGAGCTACTCAAATCAGGACTTCTGACCCACAGAAACTGAAATAATAAATATATGTCATTTTAAGCCACTAAGCTTGTGATAAACTGATGTCCAGCCATACGCAAGTCACACAATGCCAAGGACAAAACAAACTAGGAAAGTGTAGCATTGGTGAAACCATATTGGTGAAAATCTATCTGTTTTCATATATGGAAGATTTACTAAGCACATATGGTGAAACACAAAATAGAACTGTTACAAATTTTAATACAGAAAAATTTAGAGCTGCCCATAGTAAAGGAAAATGTACATAATATCAAATAGATATGTGCACATATATGTAAAAATTAATTACATATTAGATGCAATGTGTGTGATAAAGACAATGTAGTCAAATGAACAGCAAAAAGATGAAAAATTAAACATAAAAGTTAATAGTTTTAGAAATTAATTCATAAAATAAATTCTAAGAGGAAATACATGTAAACAAATTTAGAAATAAATGTAAAACTGACAATTATAGCAAGGTATATAAACTCTATCAACTTAGCAAAAATTTAAAATGTTTCTCTTTTTGGTGCAGTTAAATTGGCACAATTTTATGGAGGTGATTCTAAACTGTGCATAATTAGCCTTAGATTATACTCTAGCACATGCTCTAACAGCAGATTTTCCTTAGAATTTCATTTCAAGGAACTAATCAAAAATTTACTTATTTAACAATTAAGTGTATAACTATAAATTTTTATAAGGTGAACATATTACTATAACTCCATATAGGTTGAAAAACACATTATTTTCATTCCATAAGCACTTGTGCCTTTTCCCAGTAATTACTATTTTCCAATACCCAATTCTAAAGAAAGTATCCACTATCCTGATTTCACACACACTCAAACACTTACCTACCTGACTTTTTAATTATAACCATTTAGATGAATGTGCATTGTAATTTGTGGTGTTATTTTGCATTCTTCTATATGACTCAACAGATTAAATACCTTTCCATTGTTTATTGGTCATATAAATATCTTCTTCTATAAAATCCCTGTACAAGTTATTGGCCATTTTTCTGTAAGATTTTATTTTTGTTTTATTCATTGTCTAATTTCCTTGCGTATTCTGAAAAAGTCATTTGTTGGGTAAGTATGAAAATATTTTTGCTCATGCTTTGGTTTGTCTTTGTACTTTCTCAATGTTGTCTTTGACAGAGAGTTCTTATTTTCATCTAGCAAAATATATCAACTCTTTATGGTTCTTGCTTTAAACATCCTGTTTAAAAAATATTTACCTACCTTTAGGTTTGTAAGTCCTCTTCTACGTTTTCCTCTAAAAACTTTGTTTAGCTTTTACATTCACATTGACAATTCATCTGGGATTTATTTTAAGATTTTTGTTAGGTAGAGATTAAGATTCTTCCTTTCCTCAATCCCCACTCCACCCACATAAAAAGATCTAGTGTGTATGTATCCAGCACCATGTATTAAGATTATCTTTTTTCATTTGGAAATCAGTGTCTTCTTCTTGGTCATAAATGAGGTGAATACATACAGAAATTTCTCTTTCGGTTTTTCTTGCTAGTACTATACCACTTTATCAGTCTAATTAATGAAAAATTTTGATAATGAGTAGTTCCCAATTTGTTTTGGTTCTTCAAGTTTATCTTGGCTATTCTTAAACCCTTCATTCCATATACTTTTTAGACCCAGTTTTTAATATGCTCTCTCTCTCTCTGTCTCTTTGTCTTTCTCTCTCTCTCTCTCTCACACACACACTACACACACACAGACACACACACACACACACACATATGCTTGGTGGATTTTTGGATTGAGATTGCATTAAATCCATAAATCAATTTGAGGAATAGGACTGCTTTAAAATATTGGAGTCTCCCATTATATAAGATATCATAGTATATTCCCATCTCTATTTAGATCTTTGATATTGTTTTCTGTAATATTTAATAGACTTTTAGATACAGATATTGTTTACATTTCATTAGTTTTAATTTCAGCATTTGAGTTATCTTAATACCTCTGGGAAAAAAATAAGTTTTTATCCAGCTACAAAACATCTGATACTAAGTGTCTGTTTTCTTGTTTTTGTTTTTCCCAATCAATCAATTTCCAACTCTCTGGACATGAAATGGAGGTCCTAAAATTCAATTCTTGTCATTGCCACATGGCACTTACTCTAAAATTGGTCCCATAATCAGAAGTAAAACACTCCTCAGCAAATGCAAAACACTTAAATCATAACAGTCTCTCAGACCACAGCACAATCAAATTAGATTCAAGACAAAGAAGTTCACTCAAAACCATACAATTACATGGAAATTGTATAACCTGGTCCTGAATTACTTTTGGGTAAATAATGGAATTAAGGCAGATATCAAGAAGTTCTTTGAAACTAATGAGAATAAAGATGTAAGGTACCAGAGTCTCTGGGACAGAAGTAAGGCGGTGTTAAGAGGGAAATGTGTAACACTAAATGCTCACATCAGAAAGTTAGAAAGATATCAAGTTAAAAACCTAATATCACAACTAAAGGAGCTAGAGAACTAAGAGCAAATGAATCCCAAAGCTAGAAGACAAGAAATTTCCACGAGAGCTGAAGTGAGCTGTAGTGAGGAGGAAATACTACAGTTCAGAGAATTGCTCATTTCCAGGTGAATTTTAACTTATAAAGTTAGTAAATAGTTAAATTAAATGAAGCTTATAGGTGACCTTTAGTAAATAAGAAAATTAACAGGACTTTCTTCTTCATCTTCAAACTCTTCAGAAGCAGCAACAGGGCCAGTTAATTTAACTCCCAGTTGTTCTGAAAGTATTTTTTTTTAACCTTCTCTTCTATGAGAATGTTCTTCTTCACTTCTTTCTTACTAATTATACTTAAAATCTTCAATTTCTTCGAAAAATGAAGGATCAAAATTTTTCAGTTCTTTTCTTTAGCTTTTTTATTTCCTCCTAATACAAACATCTTTAAAAGTTGCATATAGGCAATATACACAATTTAGGCTTGAACTAAAAGATTTAACTGTAAATATGAAAGCCAAAGTGTTTCTGAATGATCAAATACAGCTATAAAGGAGAAATATTAAGATTTTTTTGTTCCATTGTACAGTGTAAATAACTAAGGTGTTAACTGTCAGGCCCAATTATCTATTCTATCAGTTGTGTTCTAGTCTTTAACTAAAATTTACCATCTCTTACAGTGGGATTTAATCTTTCTCTAAAAGCAATAAGATCCTCACAATAGAGCAATCAATCAAGAAGATTTTGCAATTCATAAAATTGAAATTAGTCTGATTAAGAGTTTTGGTTTAGAGTTCATTTATATTTGTATTAAAAATATCTAAATTTTAATGAATAATGATCAACTTTTAATAAAGTTATTAATATGATCAGGGAAATCTTTGGGACTTCTCTCAATTAGACATCTGGTAAAGAGAGAATTCATGCCTTAGAGACTATTTAGAATAGCCAGTGATCACTAGCTAATTCTAATATCCATGCCTTTTTGTCCTGTTTACAGTCTTAAAAGAGGTAAAACATAGCACATATTTTTTTGAGAGAACTATAACCTTAAGACTCCTGAAATGAATTTCAAAAGAAACTAAAGACGCTGTTGCCAATGTGACCCAAAAACTTAAGAACATACCAATGACATATATTTGTTACAATTAAAAAATAAATTTACTGTTTAACATCCCCCCCCAAAAAATGGGATTATTCCCTTTGCAAGAACATGAATGGATTGGAAGCCATTATCCTAGGCAAACTAATGCAGGAACAGAAAACCAAATACCCATGTTCTCACTTATAAGTAAGAACTAGATTATGAGAACACATGGACACATGGTGGGGAATGACACACACTGGGGCCTATCAGAGGGTGGAGGGTGGAAGGAAAGAGAGGATCAGGAAAAATAACTAATGGGTACTAGGCTTAATACCTGGGTGATGAAATAATCTGTACAACCAATCCCTATGCCATAAATTTACCTATGTAACAAACCTGCACTTGTACCCCTGAACTTAAAATAAAAGTTAAAAAATTAATCCTAAATTAAGTGTTCAAACTATGAAACTAAAAAACGAATAGCCAAAATAAAGAAAAGGCCACTGGAAGGAATAAAATATGAAATATATAAAAAGGCAAAGAGAAAAATATACTAAAAACCTGAAGATCACCACTTTTTAAGTATTAAAAGAGATATAAATCAATTGTGGCTGTCAAAATGATGTGTTTTTTTGTAACATCATGTGCCAATAAGTATGAGAATACAGATTTTCCCTAGCAAAATATAAGCAATAAAATTGATCCCACAAATGAACAAAACTTGAATAATCTAAGAACCATAGAATAACTCAGAAAGTGATTAAAAGGTATATTATTTTAAATACACCAAAGCCTCATAACCTTTTACTGAGACATAATAAGGCCTTAAACTATATTTCAACATTTTAAAGCAATGTAGACTCTAGAAAAGGCAAAAATGATTATGTTAATTGATATAAAAATCTTATTTAGTATAAGAAGAAAAGTACATATTCGTTTGTGAGGTAAAATATTAGCTAATTGCATTCAGTGGTATATTCTGGGTGCTACATCTCATGCATAGGACTGTGTTTGGTACACATTAAATGTTCTAGAAATATTCATTGATTAAAAAATAAACCTTGAATTTATTGGACTAGGAGCAGTAGCCACATGTGATTATTAGGAAACATATGATCTGCAAAATAATTTTTATAATATAGTATTAGTATAATCATGTATTTATGATTATATCAGTTTATATGTAAACATATAGAAAATTATTACAGGATATATATCAAGTAATTAAAATTGGGTACAGGAGGCATAGTCAATGAGTATGCTTTATTTTAGTTATTAAACATGTAATAACATAATTTTTTAAAATTACTATTGGAAAAGAATCTTATGATGAGATAATTTACTCCAGATAGAGAATATAGAGTTACAAGAACAGTAAGCTGAGGAAAGAATCCTAGACATGCCAATGTTGATGGGACTGGCAGACTATTATCTGCAACTTATGTGTAATTTTTCTGGTTCTTAATTCATCATATAATACACATTTTCTCAAGCTTGAAATTCTGAGTTCTTTCACTTTTAAAAATACCCAATAAATAACCAAAATCTGTCATATCTACTTTTTAAATATTCTCAAAATCATTCATCTCTTCTTTTCATTGCCTCTGCCCTGCCTTAACACACATTTCCTACTTTTCGATACTATTTTACAAGCTCTGCAAATATTTCAATTTTGTCTTCCTCCCATGCATTTTCTGCAGAAACTCTTGATATTTTGTCCCTGGGCACATTATACCTACTGTCTTCTTCAATTCAATAAGTGGTTCTACCATCCACTCAGTCATAGCCAGAAAACTCTCCTTTCCACAATCTGCTATAGTTCAAAATATATTTGTTTTTAATTTATCCCAAGTCTTGTCATCTCTATTGTTACCACCCCAGTTCAGTTTTACAGGGCACTGAGATGCTCCTTCTACTGCAACCATCTTTATAACTAACTTTTCTTCTTCCCCAACTTCTGCGTTATGCCAGATGCTCTAGTTAGGAAACTGCATCAATATGCCAGTTTATACAATTACAAATGTATGGTCTCCAGCTTCTGGTAGACAGACGTTCAGTGCTATTCAGAAATTTGTCTGCATGTCATGTTCAAAGTTTTTTTTCTAATTTACTAAAAAATAATTTATAACAACTTTGCTGACCATTACGATGAACATCTACTTGAGGATCAACAGTGTTTTTACTTTCTTCCTCAGAGAGACATTAGTCAGAAATTTTATTAATTTCTTATTCATCCCAGCACCCAACTATTCATATCAACATATCTACGTTTTTAACTTTTCTTCCCCTTCCTTCTTTAAAGTATCAAAGTATACACTGTCTATTTGTTGTCTACTGCTCTGACCTTCTGGGACTTTGAAACTTCAGTTTATACCCTGTTGCTGCAATATCAGTAAACGTGTCCTACTCAGAAGATGCTTCCCCTGATAAGGGGGAGAAACTCAAGTCTCTTCCACAAAAACTTTTACACACAATATATCTGTTACTTTCACACACATACATTCTCCTGTCTTTCTTACACACACACACACACACACACACACACACTTATTCTGCATTCTCATAAAACTGTTCACAATGTGTTCTCTTCTGAGTCTCTCCTTGTTTATAATAAACAAGCTTTGGAAAATTTATTTCTAATTATAATTGTTTATACTCCCTCATTAAAAATCTTTGGTCACCTGTTCACATTTTTACTTTCCTAATTGTATTGAAATTATTTTCAACAAGGTAATCAATAAAGTAATTGAGACATACAATGTACTGTTTAAATTTGTTTTATTTTTTACAATGGAAATGTGTTGAATCTCTCACTTTCCATTTCAGCCATAGCATCTACCTGTTGATTTTTCTAAATTTAAAAACAATGTTGACTTTTTATTTTTAAACATGGGGTTGGCCCAGCACGATGGCTTATGCCTGTAATCCCAGCAATTTGGGAGGCCAAGGCAGGTGGATCATGAGGTCAGGAGATTGAGACCATCCTGGCTAATGTGGTGAAACCCTATCTATACTAAAAATGCAAAAAATTAGCTGGGTGTGGTGGCATGTGCCTGTAGTCCCAGCTACTTGGGAGGCTGAGGCAGGAGAATTACTTGAACTCAGGAGGCGGAGGTTGCAGTGAGCAGAGATTGCGCCACTGCATTCTAGCCTGGGCAACAGAGTGAGACTCTGTCTCAAAAAAAAAATGGGGTTGTAGTTTTTTTCTTCAAAGTAAATGCGGTACATGCTTATTAAGTGTTATGGAGGAAGCTGACATAAATAAAATCATCATCATTTTATGTGAAAAATGAAATGAGCTGGAATATTTACTCAACAAAGCGCCCATGATAGTGATTAGCTATATATTCAATGTGTTTATTTTGAATGAAAAAAAAATGGTAAAATATCAATATTAGTTGTATTGATGATTATTATAGAACTATGATGCTCAATTTTTAGATAAAAAATATAAAAAATGGATTGAATAGAGGAGTATGTATATTTATATATGTAAGATAGTAGATTAAAATTTAGTATATCTGCTTAAGGTACAATAATAGTAATAATAATAATACTATAAATTACATGTGCAGCAAATATTTCATTTAAAGTTCACTGTAACTCTGTGAGGTAGGTGATATTATTAGCCTTATTTATAAATGAGAAAACTGAGTCAGAAATGGCTAAGAAATGTGTCAAGGCTGCATAACCCATAACCAGTAGAGCAGATAGGTTATGTAAACATTGTGACGAAAACAAATGGTTTAAAATGATGCTATCTGATGATAGAAAATACAGGCATAGAAAATAAATACTCAGAATAGAAAATAACAGACCTAAAATTGTATCCCTTTTTTGGCGGATAAAATATTTTATAAGGATGGTGATCATATAGGGTTCTCAATCCTCATCGTATTTCTTTAATGCTTTGTGAGTTTTATGCTGTTAAATTAATGCTATATTTTATTCAGTAAACAAAACTGTTATCAAGCAAGGCTTTGTAATATCAACGTTCCTTGCAGGAAATTTAGAAGATTGATAAAAATCTTAAAGAAGAAAATTAAAAATTTGTAACCTTATAGGTATCCCTTATAAATTGCAGCAATTTTTCTTTTTAGCATCTCATATATATTCTTGAATAATTTTGGAAGTTGATAACTACTAATTTCTCATCATTATAAATATATATTTTTGAATTATCCTAGTTGATAATGAAACGTTCTCCTTTATCTCTACCCTGAGTATTATAAAGCATTAGGATTCTGGTACCTCGAAGTTTCAAGAGGACAGATAGAGACTTGCAAGTTATTGCCATGTAGTTGGCATTTGACATCATAACAATAGATGGATGTTTCCCAGGGAGAATATGCAGAGAGATAAAAGAAGAAGGCCAAAAAGAGATTCTGAGGAGATAACAACTAATAAACTAGTGGAAGGGGAGACATCTTCCATGACCGTGGAGACAAGGGGCCTGGAAACAGGAGAAAAATGTAGACATGGTTTCTAAATAAGGGAGAAGTAAGTACAGCTGCTCCTTGACTTATGATGGGGCTATAGCCTGATAAACTCAATATAACTTGAAAATATTGTAAGTTGATGATATATTTAATACACCTAAACTGCTGAACATCATCACTTAGCCTAGACTACCTTAAACGTGCTCAGAAGATTTACATCAGCCTACAGTTGGGCAAAATTACCTAATACAATGCCTACTTTATACTTAAGTGTTGACTATTTCATGGGATTTACTGAATACTGTACTGAAAGTGAAAAACAAAATGGTTGGTACTCAACGTACAGTTTCTCCTGAACACGTATCACTTTCTTACTGTAATAAAGTTGAAAAATCACAAGTTGAACCACCCTATGTCAGAGACTGTCTATAATGAATGACAAAGACTCAAAAGTATCAGATGCTATGAAGAAACCAATTAATATAGAGCTTATAAAGTAATATTGATTGGACTCAGCAAGTAGGCATTTATCATTAAACTTGTCAAGGAAATTTTTGCTAGAGTTGGGGGAGACTCAGGGATGGGTGTGAAGTTAGAAACTATAACTGAATGTGAGATGAGAAAGTGAAGAAGGTAAGTGGACCTGATGTGAAATAGAGAACAGGACTTCGAAATGGCTGGAAGTTATTTGTGATAGATGACACTGCCACTGGTAAATCAATCAATATTTTTAACCAGTCTATTATGAACTGCAGGCAACTCAGCAGACATAATCATCATCCTATTCAAACTAACAAAGGAACAAAGACATAAATAGAAACTATTATTATATAAATAATTTGTATTTTCCATCTACTACATATTTAAATTTCAACTAATACATTACGACATTCTGAATATTTTCTGATTAGGAAATTTTTGTCCGTTATTATTGGGCTGATTGTCTAATGATACATGATATTTCATTTAGAAAAAATAATTAGCAAAACACACATTTACTTCTTTATCTTTAATAGAATCTACTTTGAATGGAGGAAAACATTCTTTATCTGGTTAGAATTGCTCTATAATTTTGTGCTCTAGTTTTTGGCAATAACGAAGAAAAGCTTTGTGAAAGCCTGTGATTATAGGAGTTTTATGAGGACAAATCATGGCTGATAATTTGAGGCTATTAGGCCCTTTTCATCTTGATAATTATCAGGTATTTAATATTTTGTGAACATTTCCAAATTAATCATTAATTAGTCCTTTTTTGCAAGTCAGGTCAATCCTATTATATATTTTGTGTATAAAAAACATGCAGGCCGGGTGCGGTGGCTCAGGCCTGTAATCCCAGCACTTTGGGAGGCCAAAGCTGCCAGACCATCTGAGGCCAGGAAGTAGAGATCAGTCTGGCCAAAATGGTGAAACCCCATCTCTACTAAAAGTACAAAAATAAGCCAGGTGTGGTTGCACACACCTGTAATCCCTGCTACTTGGAGGGCTGAGTCAGGAGAATCTGTTGAATCCAGGAGCAGGAGTTGCAGTGAGTGGGCATTGTGACATTGTACTCCAGCCTGGGAGACACAGTGAGACTCCGCCTCAAACAAACAAAACCAAACACCATGAAAAGGCAAGATGAGAAGCCTTTCATAGAACTCTTTAGAGTAGATGTTTGGGGGATATTCAATACTAAAGGATAAATCAGTACTGAGTGCTGTGAAAGTTTAATAACCTTCTCCCTAATGTTGTTTGGGACACTTCCGAAAAGTTTGTAGCATATTTCTAAGTTAACTTGGAAGATGTGAGTCAAAGATCATAATCTTTATAAAAATTGTGAGCTTCACATTGGAAACATTTTTTTTTTTAGTAGCCACCACTGGGCTTGTGCTATAAACAGACTTTACAGAGTTGAAGAGGGAGAATTTTTTGTTATTATAAAGACAATACCAAGGAAATGAATACAGTGCAAACTGCAGAAGAAGGATTGAAAATACTTTAAAATTACTAGAGTACTGTTAATGGAGAGTTGTAATACTTACAGTATGGTAGAATGACTCTTAGTGTGGAAAATTTTACCTTTCATTATTGTTAAAAAAGCCCCCAAAACTCAAAAACAGCCTAAGTGATTTTTAAATATGCAGTTATTTTATTTCTTTCTTTCCTTATTCCTCTACTTAGGGTTAATACCCAAGTCTTTAGGTGCCAAGATCAGTAAATCCCTTTCTAGGCCAGGCGTGGTGGACCATGTCTTTAATGCCAGCACTTCCAGATGCTGAGGAGGGCAGATCTCTTGAGGTCAGGAGTTCAAGACCAGCCTGGCCAACATGATAAAACCCTGTTTCTACTGAAAATATAAAAAATTAGCTGGACGTGGTGGCTGGTGCCTGTATTCCCAGTTACTTGGGAGGCTGAGGCAGGAGAATCACTTGAACCCAAAATACTGAGGTTGCAGGGAACCTGGAGGTCACGCACTTCACTCCAGCCTGGGCAGCAGAGTGAAATTCTTTCCCCACTCTCACCAAAATAATATATATATATATATATATATATATATATATATATATATAATAAAATAAAATATAAATAATCCCCTTCCAGATTCTCATGTTAATTACTCTGCTTTTCAATACTTTCTTTAATATTGGAGCACAAATTGTTTTTTCTTTTATACTTGATTATATCCCAAAACAACTGAAAAAACATATACTTCTTCTGGGATTTTTAAATTGTCCCAGGGGATGGTTTTCAGGTTTTATTCAATTGGTGCAAAAATAATTGCGGCTTTTGCTGCAATTGTTTTCTGCAAGTAATGTCAAGAGCCACGATTACTTTTGCACCAACCTAATATTAATCTGCCAAATTACTGTAACCTGAAGACAGTAAGTGTTTTCATACATGATAAGTATGATTTTATAATCATTTAAGGACCTTGTTAAATTCTGTTTTTCATACTTGGTTATTTCAATTCTTTATTTTTGAAAATTTAGAATGTTTTCAATCTTTAGCTATTATGAAAAAGGCCATAATAAACATCTTCAGATACTGCAAACTGCTGAGAATATTTCCTGTATGGAAACTGAGACTATCTAGTAACCAACCTGAAAATATGTTTTTCTTCTCATGGAAATAGATGCAATTAGCAGAGTATTACCATTGTTCTTAGAGGAAGTATGCCAGGATCTGTGTGTCATTTTCAAATAATAGTTTACATAAATGCAATAAGAGAGTAGAACTCATTGCAATTATGAATCGTCTTTGCTTGACTTACTGATGTGTGTGTACTCATCTATTTCACTTATACCAAAAAAAGAAAAATTTTTGCTTATTATCCTAAATAAGTTATTTTTTCAAATTTCCATGTTGTTATCAGAAATCATAAATTTTATTTATTCAGAAAGTGAATAATAAAAACTATAGATCCCCATTTTCATTCCTCTGGGAATTGACACATGGCTAACCTTACAGGAACTAAGCATCAGGCCTTGACAGCCCTCCTTACTGATTGCCACCATTATGATCACAAAATTAGTTTAATCTTCACTAAGGGTCCGCAGCTGTAGCTGTGGGCCAATCCCAGCATACTTTCTGTTTTCATAGGATTCCTGAGTTAAGAATAATTCTTACATTTTTAGAGGATTGAAAGAAACCCAAAAACAATAATATTTCATGCCCCAATAAGAAAATGAGACTATTATACTAAGTTAAGTGACTCAGAAATGGAAAACCAAACATTGTATGTTCTCTTTCATAATTGGGATCTAAGCTATGAGGACACAAAGGTGTAAGAATGATATAAATGGACTTTGGGTACTTGGATGAAAGGGTGGCAGGGAGGTGAGGAATAAAAGACTAAACACCGGGCACAGTGTACACTACTTGGGTGATGGATGCACCAAAATCTCAGGAATCACCATTGAATAACTTTATTCATGTAAGCAAACACCACCTGTTTCACAGAAACCTAGTGAAATAAAAGATAAATTTAAAACTAAATAAATAATAAAAGCCAATAAAATAGTAAAAAAGAAAATCATATGATATTCAAATTTCAGAGTCTTTAAATAAAGTGTTATTGGAACACAAGCAAACTTTTTATTTTCTTATTGCCTATGGCTGCTTTTTCACTACAATGCCAGCATTGAGTAGCTGCCACAGGGACCTTCTGGTCTGCAAAGCTGAAGAGGTTTACTATTTACTAAAAAGTTAGACCATTTACTAAAAAGTATGCTGACCACTGTTCTGTTAACTATGGGTCCTGTTAATGTTCATGTCCTTGAAGACTCCATCTACAAGGAAGTGGTAGGAATAGATTACTATCTTGCATGATTGCTATCAGGACGTGAGGTGTAAGTGAAACCCTTTATTTAACTGACCTCAGTTTCTCCATATAGTCATGTGGTTTTAATCTGTTGTGATCACAAAAACTGTAAGTCAGGGTAGCACTGAAGATAAACAGGAAAAATGGCATGTACTAAAAACGTATCCTTGAACTAATTTGATAGTTTCCTTTATCTAATTTTATGCACACATGTAAGGTATTAAAACATATTGTGTCATTCAAATAAGAATGACAAGTAAGTCAAAATGGGGTCAATTTTAACACCCAATTGAAAACTTCAAAAAGTACTATTTTCCCATACCCATGGCAAAATGCTTGTGTTTGTATCTGTATCTGCGTGTGTATTATACACATATAATTATGTATGTATATGTTTTTATGTGTGTATATATAAATATATACATCATAATATGCAAGTTGAAAAGCTTTATTATGTGGCTCAATTCTACTTCTTATGTATGTGTTCATCTACATGGCTTCTTTTTTTCATTTTACTTTAAGTTCTGGGATACGCGTGCAGAACATGCAGGTTTGTTACATAGGTATACATGTGCCATGGTGGTTTGCTGCACCTATCAAGTGGTCATCTAGGTTTTAAACCCAGCATAGATTAGGCATTTGTCCTAATGTTCTCCCTTCTCTTGCTTCCCAACCCCTAACAAGCCCCAGTGTGTGATGTTCCACTCTCTGTGTCCATGTGTTCTCGTCTTTCAACTCCCACTAATGACAGAACATGTGGTGTTTGGTTTTCTGTTCTTGTGTTAGTTTGCTGAGAATGATGGCTTGCAGCTTCATTCATGTCCCTGCAAAGGACATGAATCCATCCTTTTTTTATGGTTGTGTAGTATTCCATGGTGTATATGTGCCACATTTTCTTTAACCAGTCTACCCTTGATAGGCATTTGTGCTGGTTCCAAGTCTTTGCTATTGCAAATAGTGCTGCAATGAACATACGTGTGCATGTGTGTTTCTAGTAAAATGATTTATAATCAAAGTGGGATTTCTGGGTCAAATGATATCTCTGGTTCTACATCACTGAGAAATCGCACACTGTCTTCCCTAATGATTGAACTAATTTATACTACCACCAACAGTGTAAAACCATTCCTATATCTCCATAGTCTTGCCAGCGTCTGTTGTTGCCTGACTTTTTAGTGATCACCATTCTAACTAGGGTGAGATGGTATCTCATTGTGGTTTTGATTTTCATTTCTCTAATGACCAGTGATAGTGAGATTTTTTTCATATGTTTGTTGACCACATAAATGTCTTCTATTGAGAATTGTATGCTCATACCTTTCATCCACTTTTTGATGGGGTTGCTTTGTTTTCTTCTTGCAAATTTGTTTAAATTCCTTGTAGATTCTGGCTATTAGACCTTTGTCAGATGGGTATATTGCAAACATTTTCTCTCATTCTGTAGATTGCCTGTTCACTCTGATGATAGTTTATTTTGCTGTGCAGAAGCTCTATAGTTTAATTAGATCCTATTTGTCAATTTTGGCTTTTGTTGCCATTGTTTTGGTTTTTTAGTCATGAAGTCTTTGCCCATGCCTATGTCCTGAATGCTATTGCCTAGGTTTTCTTATATGGTTTTTATGGTTTTGGGTTTTACATTTAAATTGTTAATCTGTCTTGAGTTAATTTTTGTATAAGGTGTAAGGAAGGGATCCAGTTTCACTTTTCTGCATATGACTAGCCAGTTCTGTCAGCACCATTTATTAAATAGGGAATCCTTTCCCCATTGCTTGTTTTTGTCAGGTTTGTCAAAGATCCGATGGTTGTGGAAGTGTGGTATTATTTCTGAGGTTTCTGTTCTGTTCCATTGGTCTATATATCTGTTTTGGTCCTAGTACCTTGCTGTTTTAGTTACTGCAGCCTTGTAGTATAGTTTGAAGTAAGGTAGCATGATGCCTCCAGCTTTCTTCCTTTTGCTTAGGATTGTCTTGGCTATTTGGGCTCTTTTTTGGTTTCATATGAATTTTAAAGTAGTTTTTTCTAATTCTGCAAATAAAGTCAATGGTAGTTTGATGGGAATAGCATTGAATCTATAGATAAATTTGGGCAGTATTGCCATTGTTACAATATTGAATCTTCATGTACATGAGCATGGATTTTTGTTTGTTTTTTTTTGTGTTCTTTCTTATTTTCTTGAACATTGGTTTGTAGTTCTCCTTGAAAAGGTCCTTCATGTCCCTTGTAAGTTGTATTCCTAGGTATTTTATTCTCGTTGTAGCAATTGTGAATGGGAGTTCGCTCATGATTTAGCTCTCTGCTTATCCATTGTTGGTGTATAGGAAAGCTTGTGATGTTTGCACATTGATTTTGTATCCTGAGAAGTTACTGAAGTTGCTAATCAGCTTAAGGAGTTTTTGGGCTGATACAATGGGGTTTCCTAAACTTACAATCATGTCATCTGCAGACAGAGACAATTTGACTTCCTCTCTTCCTATCTGAATATGCTTTATTCTTTCTTTTGCCTGATTGCCTTGGCCAGAACTTCCAATACTATGTTGAACAGGAGTGGTGAGGAGGGGCGTCCTTGCCTTATGCAAAGGGAATTCTTCCAGTTTTTGCCCATTCCGTATGATATTGGCTATGGGTTTGTCATAAATATGTTGTTTTTATAAGTGTTTCTTCATTTAATGTATGAATTTTGATTACCCAGTTTAACCAATATTTTTATTATTACAAAAATCTATTAAACATGGTAGAATTAAATGTGTTATATCAAGGTCTGAAATTTTTTTACCCTTAAGCTTAAGTCACACAACAGGGCATCATCCTCTGTCCAAAGATATTTAATAGAAATTTAGCCATACTAGTTCAGGTTGGATTTTAAGTTAAATGGGTTTGTACTTTGTATTCTTACTTATTTTAATGACAACATATTCTACACTACCATTGAGTTCTATGCTGTATCTCAAAAGTGCTAATTTTTTGTTACTGAATATTCATCTACTTGATTCCTAATATAATATATGAAAATAATATGTTACATGATTTTTATTTCACTGGCTAGTATTTGAAGCATGTATTCTCTTCTTTCCTTGGGTTGCCCCTAGTTTTAGCCATACTTCTTCAGTAACCAGTTGAAGAGAGCCATGTTATTGAAAGCTTCTCTTGGAACAAGTGAGAAATTTACCATTTTAGTCTAGTGATTTAGACACTTAAAAGGGTCTGCTTGTGAGGCAGAGGTAGTTTTTTTGCAAAACTTACTCTGAATATTCCTCAAATTATGGTCCAATTTTATTAGAATCACTTGAAATTGCAACCTTTGAGGTTTGGTTCCAGCAATATTCATTTTCAATAAGAAATACAAACAATTCTTTTGTACACTAATATTTGATAATCAATGTAATCAATGTTTTCCTTATTATTACATATAATAATATGTTATTTAGATTTATATAGTGAATTTGCTACCATTACAGGATGATTCTGTATAACATTGGTTTATGTATTGTTGCAGAAATGTAAACATAGTTCCATATGTTTTGCTTAACCATGTTGTAAACCAACAATGTCAAACATGTCTTTAGAGTGTGGAGGTTCTAGGGAGATGCCTGATGGGCAACTATCAGGAAGAGAGGAAAGAGGACTGAGGGGAAGACTCTCAGCTAGTATCCCACATCCTTTGGCCCTTAGTCAAAGCAATTCTGTTCTGATTAATTTTATACATTTAGATACTTCTTGTATGTCATATACTATATATAAGAATTCTTTGGGATACAGTGTTCTGCTGTTAGAGGAAAAAAGTTTGAAAAGCACTAGAAAGCCACCTCATTTTACTTTTAAATCTATGAACATTATTCTTTCAGAAGACAAAAATGTGCTCATTGCTTTGAATTGGTTGGCACTACTAAAATCTACCTGAGCAGAAGCACACCATTACATTTACTATTTCAAGGAATGTTTAATTCAATCAGTAGTTTTCACATTTCTGAATCAGAACAAGTGCATTGAGATCACCATGGCAACACAACTGCCCAGATATGAGTCTGACGATTAGGAGTGTGTCAGAATCTTCAGAGATGCTTTCTTGTATTTCATTAAAGATTGCACACACAGATTCTCTTTCTGCAGATTTTCTATATATTTTTATTTTTTAAAGTATATTTTTCGTGCTGCAAGATAGTATTCTGTGTTAAAAATTTTAGAAAAATGATAATCTAATTTTACCACACAGAAATAAGGGTTCTATACTTTTTGCTATTTATATGAATGTATAGGTTTTTTTATTATATGTACGTTTACTTTACAAAATATATTTTACTTATTTTCCATTAGAAATCAAGAATACATTTTCAAAACCCATATTGTATAAAAGGTATTTTATTTATATATATTTTAAGTAAATTTATCATTATCACTAAAAATGTCATCATGTCTCTATTAAGACATACTTTTTCATTTAGCAAAAATATCTTTCTGTATCAATCAAGTTTGCTTTAGCATATCATTTTCACAGGCTACATTATCTCCAGTCATATTTATATGTCTCAGTTTATTTAGGTGTTTACATCTTATTTGAAATTCAGATTGTCCCCATTGCTTGCTTCACTATTGTAAATGCTGATTTGATACACATACATTTTATAAATGTTTAAAATATTATATTAAAATACAGTTGTGAGAGTGCAATTATATGGTTAAAACATATGCATATATTTTATGGTTTTCAGAATACCTTGTTAATCGCATCCCAGATAGCTTGTTTCAGTTTGTACTCTCACCTATGATTAATAATATTGAATGTAGGCTTGGATTCTCATTGAAAAAGGATAATAATAGCAAAATTATGGTTTAAAATGTTATTGTGTTTTCTTGATGGACTGTCCAGAATTTGGCCAAAACATTCATTGGTTAAGAAGCTGATTGCCCTTAAATAGCATCCATTAAAAAAATAATCTTTTAAAGTGTAGATTACAATATTTGAGAGAAAGATAATTTGGGTAAAAACTATCCTAATACATATACAGTGACTATTTAATACAAAATATCAATATATTTATAGTATTTAAGTAATATAACTTTTTTTTTGGCTGTGCTTTGTTACTTGCAATACAGAACAGTATTAGTATTAACTGGAGGTCAACCTCATTGCTAATCAGAAAATATAAATGGAAAAACATTGTGGTAGATATTGGTAGAAAAAAAGATATTTAGAAAAACAATTTCTATCACTTAATTACCTCTCTCTTTTAATAATTCTAGCATGGAAACACTAGTAAATGTGGAATTATACCTTTTAAAATTCAAGTTGATAAACTACGTTATTGTAGTAAGAATCTTTGAACTCTCTTGTTGCTAATTAGATAAGATATTAAGGACATTTTCTGAAGGCAACAAAGGTATTTGAATAGGTCTTGACCTAAATATGTGGAAAATGTCCTAGAGCGGGTATCCTTAGAATTGTAATTCTAAATAGGTTTCTATGTAGGTATCAACATGTTATAATTTTCATCAATGAAGATTTGTCATTTCCTGTTAACTGCTCCTTCATTTCTTTAAACAAATAACATTAAATCAGTTATATTGTTGTAGTGTTTTCACTGTTTCCTAGTTGTTTATTATCTTTAGATCATGGTGAATATATAAAGGACATTTTATGTAACAAATATATTAACTCTTCATCAGATAAAACAATTTGTATCAGTTACATGGAAAAAGTTTGTATATATTAGTTTTAATAATTTTAAAGTATAAACATTTTAATGATAAAGAAAATAGTCTTTACATCTTTGCAAGGCTACTATTTTGTTTTATCATTAAATATATGATCTAAAATAAATTGCCCAACTGATTTAGGAAAGAGACTAAGATAGAAAGTAGAAATAATGGATTATGTTTTCATCACTGTAATATGTTGTGTTTCACAAATTTTGAAAAGCAAGAAGAGAAACTTCAGTTGTGAAAAACATAATTAACCACACTTTTTACCTCATTACAAATAGTGATGAGGATACACACAGACACACACACATCTATATCTATGTCATGGGTGTTAAGAAGCATGTATATCAGGATTCTGGAATGCACCTACTTGTTTAGTGTTGGTCAGTTCCAGAATCCTGAGATACATGCTTCTAAATACTTATGAATGGTCTCTTTTAATTACGTAAAAGTAAGTTGAAAAACCCAAGTTTCCCAGAATAGAGCACAATTGCCTAGGTTTGTGTTTATGAGGGCAAACGTGCATGTGTGTCTGTGTGTGTTTGTGTCTGTGTGTGTGTGTTTCAGTTGTTTAGTACAAGCTTTGTCATTCCTTAGTACGGTTACAAGGAGGAATATATACTTTTGTGAGGGTGGAAACCAGTTCTCTCCCCTCATTTTTATAGGAGATCTATTGTTGTGGATCAGAGCAGAAAATAATTAACAATGGAATAAAATAGGTCCAATTGAATTGGAAAATAAGTCCAATAACAATTGAAATAAAATAAGTCCCAGAGATCCAGAAAAGACCATAAAAGCCCAGGAATGTGTGCGTATGGGGAGGAATGGTATGATGATCATGGTAGGCTTTTGTATTCATGGTAATTGACAGATCATGAAATGTCCTCATGGTTTAGCTATTTTAGTATAGAGTGTGCTCTTTGGAAAAAGTAATTAAATTAATTGAGGAAAAGCTGAAAAAGTGATAAACTACAACACGAGTGTAAGACATCTGACTTCTGAGGATAAGAGTCTTCAGGAGGAATTTCATGTGGCAGTGAGAAGCAGTATCTATATTTAACTGGAGAGTTTGTGGTGCACTCACAGGAGAACTGAGTCCCTCAAATTTGGGTTCTTGAATTATTGAAAGAGATGGAGAAGCCATCTCTTGTATTAGTAAAATTGATTATGCTAATTTTATTTAAAAATACATGAAAATTTTAATTAGTAGGTTACAGATTAATAAGAGTTGCTAAATGAAGGTTATCATATAATACCAGGTAATAGCATTACTTGGGAAATAATGAGAGGTCTGACATTTAGGATCTGTCAGCAAATCTGACAAGTCTCTTTTTATCTGTGTCCTTGCCACATAAAGGCAATCTCTGCATGTGTTTCAGTGTTAAACAAGTTAATTTCATAAAGCAGAGTATTTTTGTCAGAATAGACATATTTATTATTGCGTATGGGTCTCATTTCACTTGGATATTCGATGAGGTTATTTTTAAAAGGTGCATCCTTTTGGTTATATGGCCATTCTTAACAATGACAATCCACACTTTATTCTCTTGTTGATTGCAGAAAAAATAGAAGACATATTTGAGTCTTAGATAATATAAAGTGAATAAACAACAGGGAAAAAAAGTGCTATATCTTTGAGATTGTTCTGAAAATTTAGGTTTAATTGGAAAATCCAGAAACAATTTTCTATGTCCAAAGGCAAAGTTCCATTAAACCAAACAAAACAGGCCAGGGGCAGTGGCTCAAGTCTGTAATCCCAGCACTTTGGGAGGCCAAGACAGGATGATCGCTTGAAGCCAGGAGTCTGAGACCAGTTTAAGCAACATAGTGAAACTCTATCCCTATAAAAACTTAAAAAAATATTATCCAGGTATGGTGGTACATGTTTGTAGTCCCAACTACTCGGGAGGCTGAGTTGGGAGGATCACTTGTGCCTAGGAAACTGAGGCTCCTGCATGTTATGATTGTGCCATTGCACTGCCCTCTGGATGACAGAGTAAAACCTAAATTAAAGGTAAACTGAGTTGTCATCTCACATCTGCTAGAATGGCTATTAGTAAACTACAAAACAACAATTGTTGTCAAAGACATGCAGTAAAGGGAACCCTTGTAGACTATTGAGGGGAATGTAAATTAGTACAGTTATTACAGAAAACAGTATGGAGGTTTCTCAGAAATGTAAACAAACAAACAACAAAAACTACATGTGACCTAGCTATCTGCCTCCTGGGTATGTATCTGAAATAAATTAATTCAGCATGATGAAGAAATATCTGCATTCCCATATTTAAGGCAGCATTATTCAGAATAGCCAAGATATGTAAGTAACTTGAGTGTCCATCAGTGTATGAGTAAAGAAAATGTAGTATACATACACAATGGAATATTATTTAGTCTTAAAAAACAATGAAATTCTGTCATTTGTGCCAACATGGATAAACCTGGCAAACATTATGCTAATGACATTAATCAAGCACAAAAAGACAATTACCACACAATGTCACTTATATGTGGAATGTAGAAACATCAGACTAATAGAAGCAGAGAGTAGAATGGTGGTTGCCAGTGAATTCAGGGACTGAGGAAACGAGGAGATCTTGATCAAAAGATACAAATTTCAGTTATGCAGGATGAATATATTCTGAAGATACACTTTACATCATGCTGACTGACATAGTTTGGTGTGTCCCCACCCAAATCTTACCTTAAATTGTAATAATCCCCACATGTCAAGGGCAGGGCCTGGTAGAGATTATTGAATTATGGGGACAGTTTGCCCCATACTGTTCTCATGGTAGGGAAAAAATCTCACGAGATAGAATGGTTTTATAAATTGGAGTTCCCTCGCATAAGTTCTCTTTCCTGCTGCCATGTAAGATGGGACTTTGCTCCTCATTTGCCTTCCACTGTGACCGTGAGGTCTCCCCAGCCATGTGGAAATGTGAGTCGATTCAACCTCTTTCCTTTATAAATTATCCAGTCTCAGGTATATCTTTATTAGCAGCATGAGAACAAATTAATACAGTGCCTATAGTTAATAATACTATAGTTAATAATACTGTATTGTTTACTTGAAATTTGCTAAGAGAGTAGATCTTAAATATTTTCATCAGAAAAAAATAAGGTGACTATGTAAGGTTTTGGATATGACAATTAGCTGGATTGTGGTAATCATTTCACAATGTGTATACATACATAAGTATCACACTGTAAACCTCAAATAGGTACAATTTTAATTTGTTGATTATACTTCAATAAAGCTGGAAAAGGATGAACAAAGTACAAATAGTCAAACTTCAGTATTGGTTTGGAGTTTTATAGAAACCTGAGAAAAAGGTAAAAGCTATGTCTCACAGACTCCTCTTGAGAATGTGAAATAGAGAAACTTAAATGATATGATCAGAGAAGACATACATATAGGGTGATCAGCTTTCTTCACTCAATGATGTCTTAATATTAAGAAATGTATTAACATATTATGTTACATCAACAAGTTCAAAGACTGAAATCAAGATGACCTGAATAGATGCTGCAAGAGCATTTGATCAATACAAATTCCCTCTTAAACTGAAAAAAAAGTGAAATAGAAACAAGTCTCTTTTTTAATATGATGAAATATATTTATTTCAAAACAATAGCTAGTATCTTAATTACCAGTGAAACACTAAGAATGTCTTAGTGAAACACTAAGAATCAACCACAAGAATGATTATGTTCTGCAGTGATTAACTTCATTTGAAAATCATTCCCTGATGCAGTTTACACACAAGATGGGAAAGACAGTATTAGCAAAAATTCAAATTATTTAAATTTAACATTCTTAAAAATAGAGAATCACTGAAAATATTAGGACTTTTAAAATATTGAGTAAAATAAATAATTATTAAAATATTCAAAAGCTTCTTCTAGCACTGCCTCCCCCAGATTTTGAAAATGTAATGAGCAAAAATGATTGCATATCTAGTATTTTATTAAGAAGTATTCATAGGAATGCTCTAAAAATTGTAGTGACTGGCATCAATCAAGACTCTATATAATTCAAAGGGAAGACACAATAATTTCAAAAAATTAACTTTTATCTAGTTTTTATTTTTAATTTAATTAGAATAAAAGGAAAATCACATTTTAATTAGCAAAGTGATTTTAAAATGTTCTTCTACCATAAAATGTATGTGAGAATAAGAAAACTATAAACATGCTCTTCCGAATGTCAAAATTAATATAACACTAGAACAATGAAACACTGTGGTCCTGGCACAGAAATAGACAGATAATTGGAACATAGTAAGAAGTCCACATAGCAATTGTAAGACATAAACATTTTAGTTTATTATAAATTAATATTTCAGATCAGTGCAGGATTTTTTGCATTCATAAGTAGTGTTATGGAAAGTACTTAGAAATATGAATTAATAAATATATAAATAAAGAGAGTTTAGAACAGAATCTCTCACCATATACCAACACAATTTCTAAAAGATTTACAACTGCTTATAGCAGATTCTTTCTTGAAAACACCAGAAACACATACAGGTGATTAGGTGATCTCAGGATGAATAAGGCTTTTAAACAGTACAATAAAAAACATAAAAAATAGACATTATGGGGAAACTTAGATGCTATATAAAATAAAAGTCTATCATTTATCAAACATCAGCATAATAGGAAGTTATTAAAAAATAAATATTGATGAAAATAATTGGAATATGGATGTGAGATAATAGGTTAGCTGTCCTTAGTTGAATGTGGCAGCAGCCTCTGCTCTGCTGCTACTCTCAAAGCAGTGCTCCCCTACTCTTAAACTCTTAAAATATGTGTTTAAGCAAATTAAACACATATTTTACTGTGGTGTTCATACCCATCAGCTATGGCCCTCTCTATTCTCAACGTTATAGGAATTCTAATTTCTTACTGTTATACTGAATACTTTGGTACCAGCCTCTGCCTCATCGTCCTTGTAACTCAATATACGAACCATTTGTTGAGCTAACTAGCCTCTCAGGTTCTCTGTGTCCACATTTTTAATAACCTCCATTTCATTTATAAAGCGCCTTTTCCTGACAACACTCTGATTCCTGACATCATCATCTTTACTTCATCTCTGAAATCAGATGAGTTTTTAAAATCTGAGTAAAATGTTTTATCTTGTCTTCTCCCTCTTTTAATTGCCTTATTTCATTGGTCTAGACATCTTTTCTTTGTCTATGTTCATTTCTCTCTGTCTCAATTTATTTCCATGTCTGGCTTTGATTCTGCATTCACTGTTCTTCTAGTGAACCTAACCCTGTATCAATCCAAGATTAATGTAGCCTTTTCTATACCTAGGCTTGAATTGCTGAGCAGAAGTGAAGAAAATTACAAAATGTGCTTATTGATGTTTATATAAATTGGGTTTTCAGTTGCAAATATCAGAAACAAACTCTGATTTATTTACACAGTACATTAGTATAATAAAAGTTATTGATTGGCTCACATAATTTCCAGAAGAACCTGAATTCCTGGCCATAAAAAAATGCTCCAAGTCATACTGAAGAACCACCCTTCAGTTGAGAATAAAGTCTCAAATGTTATTTCTGCTGACTCCTGGGATGCAGGACACCTAACTATGCTATTAAAACAACACCACACATCTACAACCATCCGATCTTTGACAAACCTGACAAAAACAAGCAATGGGGAAAGGAATCCCTGTTTAATAAATGGTGTTGGGAAAACTGGCTAGCAGTGTGCAGAAAGCAGAAACTAGACGCCTTCCCGACACCTTACACTGAAATTAACTCCTGATGGATTAAAGACTTAAACATAAGACCTAACACCATAAAAACCCTAGAAGGAACCTAGGCAAAACCATTCAGGACATAGGTGTAGACAAGGACTTCATGACTAAAACACCAAAAGCATTGGCAACAAAAGCCAAAATAGGCAAATGGGACCTAATAAAACTCCACAGCTTTTGCACGGCAAAAGAAACAGTCATTAGAGTGAATCGACAACCAATAGAATGGGAAAAAATTTTTGCAGTCTACCCATCTGACAAAGGGCAGATATCCAGAATTTACAAAGAACTAAAACAGATCTACAGGAAAAAAACAAGCCCATTCAAAAGTGGGCAAAGGATATGAAAAGACACTTTACAAAAGAAGACATACATGAGGCCAATAAACATATGAAAAAATGCTCATCATCACTGGTCATTAGAGAAATGCAAATCAAAACTACATTGAGATACCATCTTACACCA